>CM062096.1:1353098-1612661 GCA_031163375.1 Conogethes punctiferalis | reverse complement strand
ACCACTACCACCTAGTTTCTTTCGACCAGTGGCAGTACTGTCCCCTAACTCCTAACCGTTAAGGAGTTCTGTGGCTTCATCATCAGCACCAGATGTTGACGCCCGGAAGCATATACCTGAGTAAAATATAATTACGTAACAAAAACACCATATGAGCATACAATTTTCGGTTGTTGCCCTAAATATCTCCAGGATCCCATCATCAGATCCTGACTTGGTGAAAATGGGACCACCTTGGAAGTGTCCTCTGTCGAACAAAGAAAAAATTTTTGAAATCCATCCATAATTGACGGAAATATCGGTGAACATACATAAAAAAAAAAAATATTATACATAGAGACGAATTGAGAACCTCCTCCTTTTTCGAAGTCGGTTAAAAAGATAAAGAACCCAGAATTATAAGGTGAAGGTAGGTAACACATAAACTAAATAAATAACCCAAGACATGCCACGCTGGGCCACACAGCGCCATCTAGCCTCAAACTAAGCCGAAGCTTGTACTATGGGTACTAGACAACTGATAAACTTACTTAGATAATTTTTTTTTTGAAAATAAATACATATTATACATAGAAAACACCCAGACCAATACAAACAGACATGTTCATGCACACAAATGTTTGTAATGTGTGGGGATCGAACCCACGACCCTTGGCTCAGAAGGCAGAGGTCACTACCTATTGAGCTACCGAGCCAGTCGAAGAAACTGGAAGGGTATTCCATGACTTAATGGCACAGGGCAGATGGGTTAAGCCTACAGGTGTTTTTCGAAAGTGGTGAACCACTGGAGTGGCCTATGTCCAGCATTGGACTGCTATATGTGATGATCAGCTGTCATCAGCAACTGTGACGTTTCCCGAAAAGGGCATCTTTGATGTAATACAAGAGAAGCATTTTCTCAAATACGTACTGCAGCCTTCTGTCTTTCGACACATTCCAAAAAGGCATCTTTCTTACAATCTAAAAAAAGACATCAAAGTAACGCCATTAAAATGCGAATGTTACTCGCACTTGGGCGGTTTTTATTATCAAAAGGGATCTCTGTCAATTCACAAAAGATCTCTTTCAGTACGCCCCATCAGGCGTGAACGTTTTAAACATGAAATAATGGTAGCAAGGAAGGCATAAATCAAATGATGCATAAAAGGTACGATTATCTGGGACATTTCTGGGACATTTGCGGGACAGTGGCCAAGGAGGGACAAATTTGGGTCAGCGTTAATTGTCTGGGACGTTACGTGTTTCGTAACGGGATTGAATTAGTTCGGATTAAGTTTGGGTGTGATGTTTGGATCTAGGTCTTGTTTTAGGCACTTTTAGTGTTAGTTAATTACCTATATACACTTGTGTCTCATTATGGTTGTCATTGTAAGGGATGTAAGGGAGCGGTCTATCATCTTTTCGCTCCAAGCCAACCTCACCTGCCCGTGGTGAATCCTGCCGAATAATAAACGAGGCACTGGCAACCGACTGGTGGCGGTATAGCCATCAAATTTTAAGGCGTAGCTAAATGCCACAGACCGATGATGCGTCACCGGAGCAAGAAGCTACGCCCTGCGGTCGCCAATTCGCCTGCATAGCGTGGGTATATCTTCCAGATATTTGCCTTAAGTGGCGAGCAACCGGAGAGGCATGTCCAGCAGACCCACCAATTGTGATGGTTATACCGCCACCAGTCGATTGGCAGCGCCTCGTTTGTTATTCGGCAGGATGCACCACGCGCAGGTAAGGTTGGGTTGGAGCGAAAAGTTGATGTACTTATCTTATACCTTTTATTCAAATTCAAATTTCCATATTTTATACACATACGTCATAATTTCCATGGACCATTTACATAATTGATCGACGGATTGAAATTTGCTCTATGCTCTAACCAGACCGTAATGTATTTGCCGTTTATATTTTATGCATGCATTTAATTAATTTGGAAGTGCATTTAGCACGACGGAATTCACTTGTTCATTTTTCTTTATGACAGTTTTTATTCATCATCTCATCATCATTACATAAGGATTTTTGTGTTTTTTAAGTCGGTTAAAAATGATGATGTATTATTTCACAATTTCATGTTCAAGCTCCCCAAATTAATACCCAAATACAAATCGTGTAATCCAGGTTCGTTCAAAATTTTAATCAAAACCCCTTTTTATTCTTAACGCAAACAATTTTTTCCTGACTTTTTAATGCTCATATAGTTTTGATAGCACAAAATTTGAATAACGAAGTTAAAATTTAACTACTTCACGCGTATTTTTGGGAGAAATTCGTATGCAATCTTTATGCAAAGTGCCGAGTGGTGAAAATTGTAGGTACGTGGGTGTAAAGAGTCCTTTTGGGTCGCATTTTTGTGTGGAAATTCGGATCAGAATGTTTACTAGCGTAAAGTACAAAAAAAAACTGAGTATAAAAAAAATTGTCATCATCGTCTGCAAATGCCCACTGCTGTACATAGGCCCTGCTCAAATGAAATTTGGCATTTGGGGGTTTTGCCTCAGTCACCACGCTTGGCAAGAGGGTTCGTGACCGCAGTACGTTTTATTTCATCATCATCATCATCAGCCTATCGCAGTCCACTGCTGGACATAGGCCTCTCCAGTTGTTTCCCACTTTGGGCAAACACTTGGAGGATTTACCCATATTCGCGCCCTGGGCAGGCGGCTTGGCGATCGTAGGGCGTAGCTTCTTGAACCTTTAATACATTTGAAGGTTTTATTTGTATCCAGGTCAAAACTGCTGCCCCTTTCCTGATGGATTCCTGACTAAAGGAATAGTCGTCTTCATTGCCACCAACGGGATGAGAGGGGAAATGGGCTGATCCTATCCTAAGTTCGGAAACCACTTGGATATTTTACTTCTCAATATTGTTTTTTAAATACTTTCTATACTGAATGCCCTTCCAGCTCATGTGTTTCCTTCCTCTTACAATCCTGGGTTCTTTAGGCGGGGCGTGAACGGCATCTCAGTGGGCCTTCAGGGTGAGGGCGATGGTCATAATAGGTGTGTTCTATTTATGCCTGTCAACCTAAGTTTTGGACCTCACGCTTCTTACCATCAGGTGGAGTGAGGACAGCCTGAAAGCTCTTCCTATAAAAAAATACTGTGACTAAAGTGACTTCTAGCCTACTAAATACGGATCGCTATATTCGCTTACAAAGTGGTGACGAGGACATTGACAGTTGGACTCGTGTCAAAAGTTGCTAGCTGCACAAACAAGCTATAAATGGAGATTGTTTGAATGACTAAATTCGCATGAAATTAACCAGAAACGAATTTTATTCACTGAAATAGCTTAAATTCTAATGACACTGTGACAGTACAAACATTTGTGGGCCATGAAATATATCTATGAAATGTTCTGGGTACAAAAAAAGTATCCAAGTAAGTTTGTCCGCTGTCTAGTACCCAAAGTACAAGCTTCGGCTTAGTTTGGGACTAGATGGCGCTGCGTGGCTTTTCATGGATTATTTATTACTTGTTAAGACTTCTAAACTCATAAAAACTTCAGTTACGTTACAACATTTATCGTCTGCTATTCGTCAAATGTATCGATATAGCTTATTTCAATAATACTAATAACATAATAAGTAATCATCTGATTTGTACTAATTATTTCCTATCACCAGTGTTTAGTTAGGAATTTCGGACTTTGACACAGTATAACGAGGCCAACCGTGCGTAAATAACATTAAACAGACCAAAGTTTGAAGTATAAAATAAATAAATATCACACTGATAGGACACACCTATCATCCTTTTGCGCCAAGTCAACCTCACCTGCTCGTGGTGCATCCAGCCGAATAACAAACGAGGCGCTGGCAACCGCCGCGTGGTGGTGTAACCATCACAATTGAAGGTATAACTAAATACCACGGGCCGTTGACGGGCAGCAGCGTCATCGTCATTTCATCATCATCAGCCTATTGCAGTTCACTGCTGGAACACGGGCCTCTCCAGTTGTTCGCCATTTAGGGCAAACATTAGGAGGATATATCTATAATCGCCACGCTGAGCAGGCGGGTTGGCAGGGCGTAGCTTCTCGCTCCGGTGACGCTGCTACCCGTCATCGGTCTATGGTATTTAGTTAGCTACGACTTCGATGGTTATACCGCCACCAATCGGTTGCCAGAGTCTCGTTTGTTATTCGGCAGGATGCACCACTGGTAGATGAGGGTGGCTTACCTTTGGCAGTATATTATCGCCTCAAAACTATTTCTCCTCACTATACCGGCTGCACTGTGGCGTCAGCCGCGTCTATTTATCTCATTCACCCTCGGGACTAATCCTGGATAATTCGGCTTGTTTTCAGGAGCACATTCCGATTTACGGGCGCGGTGTCCCCGAACGCGGTCGGCCCATTTGATGCCCGTTAACATGTGCTAGTTACTGGACTCTTAATGACTGTTCTTAGTCAATGATTGAGTCACTACTTGGTTGAGTCTGGTAGTGAAGCCTTCCTTCTGAACCAAGAGTTGCATGTTGAATTCCCACCTGAGATAAACATGTCATTGTCCAAACTTTTTTTATAGAAGCTCGACATAATGGCTTCTCTACGCCTAATAGAAAGCGAAAGAGAAGTCCAAGTCACTATGACAACTGGCAAGTAACTGGTCAGTTGCCACCGCCATACCGGCCCAACCCTAACCTCCCACGAGCTCCGGAAAACCCTACTTACCGGCAGAAACACGACCCAGAGGCCATTTGGCTGCGGTATTCTATAGGGTGGAGGTCCTTCCCCGGACGGGCGGCAATTCGAGCGAAGATTCGCTATGCCCTACCTCTCTTACTTTTATCTATACGGAACCAAAATTCTAACCAGTTCGTAATCTCTTCGCGGATTTCCGAGAAATTATTTTCATTTGAAACTTAATTATAAGGAACTAATGGTCCCTTAAGCCACTGGGGAGTTTCTTTGCAGAATTATCGTGGATATATATGCTCTCTCATTTTCTTACTGCCACTTAATATTCACTGCGTCAAAATGCGTACTTATGTATAATGTTCGGATTTTGTGGCTCGAAGGACCATTGAGTAAGTCAACGATGGTACTTTTTTTTTATTGTAGCTCGACATAATGGCTTCTCTACACCTGATTGAAAACGAAAGAGAAGCCCAAGTCGCTATGACAACGGGCAAGTAACTGGTCAGTTGCCACCGTCATGCCGGACCAATCCTATTTTTGGCATCAGTATCGTTCACTAATCACCCCCTGATAGTTATTTTGAAAATATATTTCATGTACAGAATTGATTTCTGTACAGATTTATTATAAGTATAGATAAGCAGTTATGCTATTAAAATATCTTTCCCCACGACTGTACCCTAAAACACATTCAAAATTTAACAATCTTCCCCACAAAGGTTTTCCATATCGCTGCTTATAAAAGGGGTAATTACCGCGGCCAGCAGAAGTCCCCACAAAGGGGTAAATGTAGAGACAAAGGCTTCTATCGCCAGTGTGAGCGTTGTAACCAAACATGTTGGTTGAATAGTTAGTATAATATACGTAGATAAGATAGATATAGACGATATGCGCATATAGATAGTGGGATGTAAGGGCCTATCATCTTTTCGCTCCAAGCCTACCTCACCTGCCCATGGTGCATCTTGCTAACAAAATAACAAAGCGCTGACAACCGACTGGTGGCGGTATAACCATCATAGTTGAAGGCGTAGCTGAATGACCGATGACGGGCAGCAGCGTCACCGGAGCGAGAATCTACGGCTTACGATGCTGGACTGCTGGACATAGGCCTCTCTGTTGTTTGCCACTTAGGACAAACATCTGGAGGGTATACCCATAATCGCCACGCTGGGCAGGCGGGTTGGCGATAGCAGGGCGTAGCTTCTCGCTCCGGTGACGCTCCGTCATCGGTCTGTGGTATTTAGCTACGCCTTCAATTGTGATGGTAATACCGCCACCAGTCGGTTGCCAGCGCCTCGTTTGTTATTCGGCAGGATGCCACCACGTGCAGGTGAGGTTGGCTTGGAGCGAAAAGATGGGTACACTTCATGCCTAATATGTATTTAACTACAAAAAGAAAGTATCGAAGTAAGTTCATCAGTTTGTCTAGTATCCATTAAAAAGCTTCGGCTTAGTTTGGGGCTAGATGGCGATGTGCGGCCTAGCGTAGCATATCTTGTGTAATTTGCTTAAAAAAAGACAACAATTTTCGCTACCGACCTAAATTCACGAGGGTGTAAACACAACTTGGGGCCTGTATATAAACACGAACTACCCACAGAAGGAGTACACGGCTCTGAAATGTTAAGAACGTGCTGTAAAGAAATTCGAACCAAGAGTGTGTCCGCTAATACGTAGCGGGTTCTGTATCTATTATTTTACTAGCGATCCGCCCTCGCTTTAGTGTTTTATACAGATTAAGAAAGAGAGGTAGGGCATAGCGAATCTTCGCTCGAATTGAGCTGCCAGAGGGGGAAACGGGCCTAAAGGTTTTGTTTAGTAGCTCGACATAATGGCTTCCCTACGCTTGATGGAAGTGAAAAGAGAAGCTCAAGTCATTTAGCCACGCTTTCTAATGGTTACCACCACCAGTCGGTTGCCAGCGCCTCGTTTGTTATTCGGCAGGATGCTCAACGGGCAGGTGAGGTTGGCTTGGAGCGAAAAGTTGATGGGCCGCTCCATTACATCACTCCCTACTGTTATCATTTCATTTTATTTCATTCTCATTTGACTGGCTCGGTGGCTCAATTGGTAGTGACCCCTGCCTTCTGAACCAAGGGTCGTGGGTTCGATTCCCACCCGGGACAAATATTCGTGTGATGAACACTTGTGTTTGTTTCGTGTCTGGGTGTTTATATTTGTATTTAAGTATTTATTTGTGGTACCTTCGTTGTTCTGATACCCATAACACAAGTGCTTAAGCTACTTACTTTGGGGTCGGAGCAATGTATGTGATCATGTCAGATATTTATCACATTTATCACATTTAAATCCACACGGTAAAAATTGATAAGTTTGTTCCGTTTTTCATTAAGCCTCACGGAACTCGAGGCAAGTTACAAGATGCAAGTTGCCGATGCAACAAACCTCGCGGGCAGAAGTTCCTCGCGCCCGGAGGAGCAAACTTGGGCTTGCAGTTGTTATTTTTGCAGGCTTCTTTGTTCGGCACAGTTTTGAAGACGATTGGGTTGTGAATTTTTAAGCAGACGATGAAGAGTTGCTACTTAATCTTTGGATTTAGCAAAGTTGTGTTTTTTTTTATTTTAGCAGCTGGCAAGTGCTGGATGCCCAAGCTAAGCCGATCTTACATCGATCAAAGTGGCGAATATTGGGAGGGGTCCAGCAAAGAACTGGTAGAGGCTGATGATGATGATAATGGATGAGAGGAGGAAAATAGGATGATAAAGCCCAGGTTCAAATTATGTGCATTCTCACCTCTCTGATTCTCCAAAGCCTCCAGATATTTGACCAAAGCTGAGTTTTGAGAGGCCTATGTCCAGCAAAGATCCTTTCGCTTCCTATCAGGCGTAGGGAAGCCATTATGTCGAGCCACTATAAAAAACAGAACTAAATAATTCATACGTATACTTCGGTTTGATCTTGATTTATGATCAGCCTAGTCAATTAGTTGGTGTTAAGTCCCCACAATACCTTAGTACTTGCTAATCCTATTAGTATATCGCAGATGAAGAGATCTTCATTATTTCGATTGTACTTAGAGCATACTCACTGATAGTTATCTACAAGATGACGTATTGATAGACGATAATCTTAACTTAATATCTCTTAGACGACGCTAAGTAATTATTTGGGTCTTAACTTTGCTTGATTGGCATTCGTTATACCTACAATTATTGTACTAGATACAAAGAGGACTGAGAAACTGAAAATAGCTGAATATAGTTTAAGTCACAACAGTAGATAACAGTCTTTTTTTTATAGTAGATCAACACAGTAGCTTCCCTACGCCTGATGGGAAGCGAAACAGAAGCCCAAGTCGCTGTGACAACGGGCAAGTAACTAGTCACTTACCTGTCAGTTGCCATCGTCATGCCGGCCCAACCCTAAACCCAACGGGCTCAGGAAACCCTACTCACCGGCAGAAACACGAAATTGGCTGCGGTTTTCTATAGGGTGGAGGTCCTTCTCCGAACGTCAGCACAATTCGAGCGAAGATTCGCTATGCCCTACCTCTCTTAAACAATTTCTCTTAAGTTTCTTCTAAACAAAACAGTAATTTATCAAGCTAATCGATAAAGCCACTTATATTGCTATGTACAAACAATAAAACCGCTCCTTTGCACTGCGGACCGTCAGCAAAATCGTCTACATCTCGAACGCTCTAGAGATTCGAATTCCATTGAAAAGTGCAGCAAAAGAACGATTTTATTGCACAAAACTGCGACCGTTGTCAATTCGACGCTGTTTCGAGGCATTTTCGTTAGATCCTCTCTGTTTTATTGTTATCTTGTTGAAGAATAGTATAAACCTACCAGGTTTATAAGACTAGAAATATAATAAATCGTAGTTAGTATAATATTCATGTAATCGGGGATGTAAGAGAGCGGCCTATCATCTTTTCACTCCAAGCCAACCTCACCTGCCCGTGGTGCATCCTGCCGAATAAGGAACGAGGCACTGGCAACCGACCGATGGCGGTATAGCCATCACAATTGAAGGCGTAGATTAATACCACAGACAAACCTCACCGGGACATCATCAACCTCTGGCAATCCATAGACATAGGCCTCTCCAGCTCCAGCTGTTCGCCACTTTGGGCAAACACCGGGAGGCTTTACCTATAATCGTCACGCTGGACAGGGTTGGTGATCGTAGGGCGTAGCTTCTCGCTCCGGTGAAGCTGCTGCCCGGCATCGGCCTGTGGTATTTAGCTACGCCTTCAGTTGTGATGGTTATATTGAACACCAGGGCCACTTTGTAGTGTGTAGTCTCCTTAGAGATTCGTAGCTGCGGCCACAACGGAAATAATCTCTCTCGAAAATTAGTCAAGATAATTTTATAAATGAATAAATAAATATCAGACAACATCACTTACATTGCTCCAATCCCAAAGAAAGTAGCTTGAGCACTTGTGTTATGGGTATCAGAACAACGAAGGTAACACAAATATATACTTAAATACAAATATAAACGCCCAGGCACGGAACAAACACAAATGTTCATCACACGAATGTTTGTTCTGGGTGGGGATCGAACCCACGACTCTTGGGTCAAAAGGTCACTACCAATTGAGCCACCGAGCGAGTTATTTTTATTTTTGCTTTAGTTTATATCCAAGCACGACAATTAGAAAGCTATTATTTTAATTATCTTTTGACATCTAAAAGAAATTTAAAAACATTAAATATGTACAGAGCTGATTTTAATAACATAAAATATTATCTTAGCTGTATATAATGAATTCGTGTCGGCTTCAAGCAAATCATAAATATTTGAATTTTAAATGTGCGGGAAGTTTCGCTGGGTGAAATTATGTTAAATTATTGACGTTAGTACTTAGATTGCCTGAGGCTAGGGGGGAGAAGTGGGTAAGAACTGGCGATGAGGGATTTGCGAGTTATTTTATAGGTAATTTCTATGGTTATTAAAACGAAGTTTGAAGAGAGGTAGGGCATAGCGAATCTTCGCTCGAATTGAGCCGCCCGTCTCGGAAGGACCTCCACTCTATAGAATACCGCAGCCAAATGACCTCCGGGTCGTGTTTTTGCCGGTGAGTTGGGTATCCGGAGCTCATGTGGTTAGGTTTAGGCTCGCATGGAGGTGGCAAAATGACAGGTAACTGACCAGTTACTTGCCCGTTGTCACAGCGACTTCGGCTTCTCTTTCGCATTCCATCAGGCGTGAGGAGTGGCCTCCTATATCGTGCTACTATAAACAAAAACACGAAATGAATGCCAACTTGTTCATTGCCAAAGCGACTTTTGGCTTTTCTTTCGATTTTTTTCAATCGATAGGAAGCCATCATGCTGTAGCAAAAAATTACAAAATTTCTACTTGAAGAAACTAATCTAGTGGACTTTTCATGTACAGGAAAGTACAATTTACTAGAATCCACTATTGTACCTATTTTCTGCAGTACAATATAACTATGTTCTTTACAAAGACAATAGAATATTATACGTATAAGTACGTATCTAGTTTGAAGCGTGTTCCTTTAACAAAGCGGCTTGTCCATTTCCAACAAATATACGAGTAATCTCTGGATTCATACAACCATAAACCAGAACTCTCCGGATTCCAGTTTCGGAGCTAAAATTAATTAAATACTCATACAGACACAGTAATACAAAGAGGAAAAGGTTGTTATACATATAATCTGGTCGGCAAAGCTGGACGGTAAAACCGAGTATCAGCTTGCTATATTCTCCAGCCCTATGCTATCAAAATATTAGCAAATTATGCCTTGCATTCATCATCATCATCAGCATTATATATAGGTACCACTAGCTTAGCGGTGAAGGAAAACATCGTGAGGAAACCTGCACATCCAGTTTAATTCTGAATGTGTAACCATGATCCAAATTTGTCTGGTTCCCTTTTCTGAGGGTTACGAAGGCCAGATGGTAGTCGCTTCAATGTAATAACCAGACTCGCTAAATCTAGGATCATGGTCAAAGCGGACCCTGGGCCTAGAGGCACAAACCGGGACAACGCTAAGAGGATGATGATTCATCATCATCATCAGCCTATTGCAGTCCACTACTGGACTAAGGCCTCTCCATTTGTTCGCCACTTAGGGCAAACATCTGGATATTCCCATCGGCACGCTGGGCAGGCGGGTTGGCGATTGCAGGGCGTAGCTTATCGCGCCAGTGACGCTGCTGCCCGTCATTAATCTGTGGTGTTTAGCTACGCCTTCAATCGTGATGGTTATGCCGCCACCCGTCGGTTGCCAGCGCCTCGTTTGTTATTCAGCAGGATGCACCGCGGGCAGGTGAGGTGAAATTAGCTTGGAGCGAAAAGATGATAGGCCGCTCGCTTACATCCCCATATGTAGTAGTGGACTGTGGTAGGATAATGAACTGTCATCAAAAGAGACATTCAAAGCTATTTTCACGAAAAAGTTCCATCGTCAACAAATAAGGAGTAGGCAATTAATTTTGTTTTTCCTAACGAACTGAGAACTATTGAAGCAGAAATTCCTACTGCGGGGAAGTAGGTAAGTCAAGGGTATAAGGGTTAAGTACTCCATTAACCCGCTTTGATGTTGATGGGGGATGTTCCACATAATTAGATATGTACTGGGAGGGGCGAGTTCCAAGGGAACATGGAACACGCAATGAATAAGACGTGAAGAATATGTATGTCGACTTTGAATTTCTATCTCTAAGAAAGTGTGATGGAGTATTTGAATGTAGGTTTTTACCTTCATGTAAAATGTAATGGATAGGGATGTAAGGGAGCAGCCTATCATCGTTTCGCTCAAAGCCAACCTCACCTGGCCGTGGTGCATACCGCCGAATAACAAACGAGGCGCTGGCAACCGACTGGTGGCGGTATAACCAGCACAATTGAAGGCTTAGCTAAATACTACAGACCGATGACTGGCAGCAGCGTCACCGGAGCGATAAGCTACGCTCTGCGATGGCCAACCCGCTTGCTCAGGGTGGCGATTATGGGTATATCCTCCAGATGTTTGCCCTAAGTGGCGACGCTAACAACTAGAGACGCCTATGTCCAGCAGTGGGCTGCAATAGGCTGATGATGATGATGATTTTACCTTACCTTATATATATATATATTATAGTGGCTCGACATAATGGCTTCCCTACGCCTGATGGAAAGCGAAAGAGAAGCCCAAGTCGCTGTAACAACGGACAAGTAACCGGTCCTGGCAAGTTACCTGTCAGTTGCCACTGCCATGCCGGCCCAACCCTACCCCACGAGCTCCGGAAACCCTACTCACCGGCAGAAACACGACCCAGAGGTCATTTGACTGCGGTATTCTATAGGGTGGAGGTCCTTCCCCGGACGGGCGGCTCGATTCGAGCGAAGATTCGCTATGCCCTACCTCTCTTATATATAAAATGCATAAGTGCAAAAAAGAAACCTATATAGGTAGTAATAATTTTGCCTGACTAGGGATTTGAACTTAATCCTTAGCTACTTGCTATGACTAATACCAACGAGTTTGAGTATATTACATTTCGTAACACCAAGTTACAAACACACTCAAAGGGGATAGGTATTCCAGAATCTAGGTTATTCGTGCATACCGTCTAAATCCCCGTGGACTTCAAAGTGAAGTAATTAGTAACAAACGTACAAGTATAACTAATATATATATATATATATATATTCTAGCTGTGAGTAATATTGAGCAGGTAATCCTAAGAGGGGAGTAAATCTTAGAGCAATCTTCAGTGAAATCTTAACTAATATTATAAAGCTGAAGAGTTTGTTTGTTTGTAGGTAGGCTTTAGGCTATATAACATCACGCTGCAACTATTAGGAGCGAAGAAATAATGGAAAATGTAAAAAAAACGGGGAAAAAATAACTATTCCAGGCGGACGAAGTCGCGAGCACAGCTAGTTAAATAATAATAACCCAAACCCAAGGCATGCCACGCTGGGACACACAGCGCCATCTAGCCCCAAACTAAGCCGAAGCTTGTACTATGGGTACTAGACAACTGATAAACTTACTGCTTGGACTTAGTTGAGGCTAGATGGCGATTTGTGGCCCAGCGTGGTATGTTTTGGGTTATGTTATTTATTATTTGACTGGCTCGATGGCTCATTTGGTAGAGACCTCTGCCCTCTGAGCCAAGGGTCGTGGGTTCGATCCCCACACAGTACAAACATTTGTGTTCATGAAAATGTCTGTTTGTATTAGTCTGGGTGTTTTCTATGTAGGTATACTATGTATTTATTTAGCAAAAAGAATGTATCTAAGCTTACTAAGACACTTTTTTGTTTGTAAATAGATACATATGTATTATACATAATAAACACCCAGACCAATACAAACATTTATATCTCTTAAATATGTATTACTAGCTGCTGCCCGCGGCTTTGCCTGCGTAAACATCGGTTTGTCATAAAGAGCTTACTCTGTCATTTATCATGTACGCGTCTTTGTCTCTTATTTTATTACACGGGCTTACGAATGAATGCTCAAAGATATAGGTATTCGATTCGAGTACTGAGAAATCTGAACATAGGTTGACACAGGACAAACACAATGTGCGCCCTGCGGTATGGGGCGTAGAATACTACCGAGGTATCCCTGCCTGTCGACTAAAAGGGCCTTCGGGGTTGTGGCTTGCGCTCCAGTTAGCGGCCTCGAGGAAGACGACGACACGTGCCTCCGGGCACGTTCTTGCTAGTGTGCCATTCTTGCTGGGCGGCGCAGCGCTATCGCGCTGTGGGGGATTGAGTCCAATCCCTCCGGGCATCCCGACCCTCCTCGGACAGAGTGCTCGTAGCCGACCACCGTTGGGTTTAGTGGGTATTCTCCGCTAAATAGGAGTGGGCCCCACAAAACCCAGGTGTCCCGTACCCAGGGCCCTGGTGTTTGCGTAAAAGCATTCCCGCCGTAAAAAAAAAGGACAAACACAATGTAGGTGTAGTACATCTTGTTGGCCATTGAAAGCCGCGGCCCATTCTTCAGGAACCACCTTGTCGTAAGCTATGGTTCACATAGTTGTAAGTTTTGGTGACGACTTATCTAGAGCGACATACACTCCCTGAACATAAATTATTCGAGCTATCTAAAGCAGGATCTGGATTTCCTGTGTATCAACAAATATTGAAAAGCCATGCTAAAAATACTATCTTAAATTTTTTGGCTTTTCATTATTTCATACTGAGCATCCCTAAGAATATGCTGTGAAGGGTAATTTTCATCTGCCTACATGAAATTACATAAAAATTATTTACCGATAAAATTATTAAGATTTTTTTTGTCTATAATGGTACCTAACTATGTACATGTTAATACATTTTAAGTATCACGCCGACCAAAAAGCGACCACTTGGCCGGTGTATGAATCTAAACATACTTCAAAGCGTTATTTTCTTCCGCCATACGTAATTAAAACGATTTTATTAGGCTGAAATATCATAATATTAGTATTGAGGACAGAAATAACAATTTGGATTAGAAAAATGTTTATTAAGCATACACTGATAGCAGTTTCGTCGCATCCAATCTATGACAGACATGTGGCCCGTTGTGAGCCTTCTGAGAATGCAGTTAGGTTTTTGGTTTTGGATCTTCATTAAACTGTGAATCATTATCAGATGCAGAAGGTCTGTTTTGACCGTACACAATTCCTAAATTTTTTTCTAATTTGTTGATGAATGAGGTGCCTCTGAAACTGAGCAATATTCTGGTAGACAACGCCGGTGGTTGTTCTTTTACGTTGGTCGTCTTTTCACTTATACTATTTTCCGAAGAACTGCAGTCCGAAAATAAGTCGCACATTTTAATTCACAATTATTTACTGGGTACATAATAGTGGCGAATTTCCGTATTTACCTCGATGTCAGTACCTGTCACGTCAAATTGATAATTTCGCTGACAAAGTCAAGAAATGACAGTATCTATGGCGTATTCAAAAAGTTCTTAATCATTCCGTAACATATTTTTACGAAATTCTAAATGAAAAAATTAATAAATCGATGTAATTTATAGCCTATATGTTAATCTGATGTATAAACAATATTCGTGTAAAGTTTCACTAAAATCTGTTCAGTAGTTTTTGCGTGAAAAGGGAACAAACATCCATCCATCTATCCATCCATCTATCTATCCATCCAAACAAACTTTCGCGTTTATAATATTAGTGGGAAGTATACGATTTATTTATAATCAAGATCTTTTATCGATTCTCAGTTCTAATAGGCTAGAGGCCTATTTTCAAATAGTTTCCTATCAAGGCTTTTTCCACCCCTTGATAGTCATAGAGTTAAAATAACACAGTTTAATATAATCACTAGGAACGGATATTTCCTTCACGTTAGCCAGAATTATTGTAACGGAAGTGTATTCATTCATATTTAATTCAAATGTATTTTTAACAGTTGGTTATTACACTAGTATTTAATTGTTGTGAAATATATTGCCTTGTTCCTCACATAAATAACGTAACGTGGAAATTATTATCTCATCATCATCATCAGCCTATTGCAGTCCACTGCTGGACATAGGCCACTCCAGCTGCTCGCCATGTAGGGCAAACCTCTGGAGGATATACCCATAATCGCCACGCTGGGCAGGCGGGTTGGCGATCGCAGGGCGTAGCTTTTTGTTCCGGTGACGCTGCTGCCCGTCATCGGCCTGTGGTATTTAGCTACGCCTTCTATCGTGATGGTTATACCGCCACCAGTCGGTTTGCCATAGCCTCGTTTTTATATAGTTTATTTCCTATATTTATTTTAACCCAAACCCCCTACGAGCTCTGGAAACCCTACTCACCGGCAGAAATACGACCCGGAAGTCATTCGGCTATGGTATTCTATAGGGTGGAGGTCCATCCACGGCCGGGCGGCTCAATTCGAGCAAAGATTCGCTATGCCCTACCTCTCTCAAGTTGGGGTTAAAAAAAAAGTTAGAGTACTCTACGTTAACCAAAGTACTAATAACAAAGTAGAAAAATATCGTAAAAATACATGAATATTATCTTCAACTTACACACTTACTTTTTATGTACTACCCTTCAACCCCGTTGGCCACCGAGGGTTCTTAGAGAATTAAATTTTCCCCGACGAATAATCGCCTCGTTTGAATAGTTACTTTGAGTATCTCATCTGCATTTTAGATCGTAAGAGATCGTCTAGAGATTTCTGCTCATTTAGGTATAAGTATAGTAGTTACTAGCAACGACTTAAGTGATGTAATTTGTGTTACGAAAATCATAGACTAAATTCGACTTAATACTTCTTGGCTTCTTGAACTCTACCAAGAGTCTCCTAAAAGAAACTTATGCTTTATCATCATCAGCCTTTTACAGTCCACTGCTGGATATAGTCCTCTCCAGTTGTTCGCCACTTAGGGCAAACATCTGGAGGATATTCCCATAATCGGCACGCTGAGCAGGCGGGTTGGCGATCGCAGGGCGTAGCTTCTTGCTCCGGCGACTCTGCTGTCCGTCACCGGTCTGTGGTATTTAGCTACGCCTTCAATCGAGATGGTTATACCACCCATCGGTTGCCAGCGCTACCAGGATGCACCACGGACTAGTGAGTTTGGCTTGGAGTGAAAACATGATAGGCTTCTTGGCATCCCTACTACGATATGCTGATGACAAAAGTTTTAGTTTCATTCACTAATCATTTTTGCACCTCCCATCCGGAACTATGCCAGAGTGAAATACCAAGTCTATTAAACTCATTATTAATTAACTTTTGACCCGAGAAATTCGTAAAATGCCAGAGCAACTGTCTCACAGAGAATTCCTTTTTTATTTTTCTTCCTCCATCAGATTGTCGTTGAGCAAACCTCCGCTGGGTTATTTAAAATTCGCAACTTTCTTGGTTGAATTTTGGTCGTGAAAGTCAGGGCTTAATGCAGTGTAAACAGACGCGGAAGAATCGGGTATTGTAAAATGAGTAGGTATGCCTTACGCTAGGCGCGCACTGGTGACTTTTTGTCACCATGACAGTCGTTCATCTCTTTTGCACTTTTAAAATGTGAAGAAGAGAGATATCTGTCACGGTGACAAAAAGTCACCAGTGCGTGCCTGGGCTTAAGGTCTGATTAAATGAAATTCTTAGTCTCAATAGTCTTAGTCTAATAAAAGGAATATCTTTAATTAGACTAAGTCTATATGTGACTATATATGATGATGAATACATCATCATCATTATTATCAACCTTCACACGTTCACTGCTAGACATAGGCCTCGGTGGTGTAATGGTTAGTTTAGGCGTTCCGAAGGTTCCGCCTCAGATTCCAATCAATCAAGGTCGGGTCAATTTAGGAAATGAACTTTTTTAAATATTTGTATGAGGTCTGGTTGTTTTGAGAAATGCTCTCAGGCCTCAAGCATACTGTAAAGCACAAATTGGGTTTCACAAAGAACAATAATAATCATACCTAATGACGTGACAAAGGAGTCATTTGACTACACTCACGTCTATGTTCTAATCATTACACCGTGTTGGTCAATGACATTCATAAATCCCTTAATAACAACTAATTCCCAACCCTTTCTCAAACAGAAACACAATCACAATATAAAGCACAAAAACAACATAGTAATACTGTGACAAACAAGTCATCGTTTTGGCTTCCCTCACGTCTGCGTTCTAAACATTGCACCGTAGCCGTCATTTATATTACTATACTACTTAAGATCAACCGATTTCCAACTTCCTCTCAAATACAAACACAATATAAAGCACAAGAACAACATAGTACTTAATACCTAAAGACGTGACAAACGAGTCATCATTTTTGTGCTTTGCTCACGTCTGCGTTCTAACCATTACACCGTGGCCGTCAATTACATTCATAAACCCCTTGAGATCAACAAATTTCTAACCCTTTCTCATACAGAAACACAATACAAAGCACAAATTGGATTCCACAAAGAACAACAATAGTATTACCTAATGACGTGACAAACGAGTCATCATTTTGGCTTCCCTCACGTCTACGTTCTAACCATATTACACCATGGCCGACAATTACCTACATTCATAAACCCCTTGAGATCAACAAATTTCTAACCCTTTCTCAAACAGAAATTGGATTCCACAAAGAACAACAATAGTAATACCTAATGACGTGACAAACGAGTCATCATTTTCGCTTCGCACTCGTCGCACCGCGGGAGGCCGTAACATCAGAGAACTTATGCTTTCTAAATGTAAATTACTTCCCTTTCTACGTGACGTATGTTAATGTGGCCAAAATTTTACCCGGAGACGAGATAAGATAACTGTGATTTATCTAGTTAATAAAACTCGAGTGACTGACAACGTGTTAGATAGCGGGAGTGGTGAGTCGAGAGTTTCGGGAAAAGTTTTATTTTGGTACTTTTATTTGGGGGACGGATGGATTAAACTATCTACAAGGGATATTTATTTAATTTCAATTTCATTATTTGCTCACTAAGTGTACAGTGTGGGTGATAAACAATATAGGAACTTATGACTTAGTCACCCTTTGGGTATTGCAAATAGCCAAAATTTGTATTTTTTCCGTCACCGCACGGAAAATAACGAAATTCTAATTACTTAATGTATTCATTGTTATGTACTTACAACCTGATGATGAAACTGATGGTAAAAATGTCAATCATGTATGTAAATCAAAACTGTTGTTTACGTGGTAAGAGCGAGGCATTGCCTACACAAGTGTCTTCGACTATTTTTTGGGAAGCCCCGGCAACTATGTTGTAATGATTTTTACTTGCAATAAATACATTTTTTATTTTTATGATAATAATATGATGGTTGACAGGAAAAGATCGCTTGTAGCGATATCATCCTAATTTGTACAACAAATGTCTACTAATTAGTTAATAATAATAATAATTCTTTATTGCAATAAAAAACATGATTAGGTAAGTACACATATATATAAAAAGAGTTTGTGCTTATACAGAGTGCAGCAATAGAAAATACAGGGGTTCCCAAACTAGGCAGTGCCTGTATCTTGGTGAACCTATAGATTTCAGTTAAATTATTTTAAGCTGAGCATTTCAAAACTTTAGTTTGAAGTTGTAAGTTAATTGTATGGTGTGCAATAAAGAACATTTATCTGACTATCTGATATGTAGGAGAAATAAATAAAGTATTAAAGATTTATTCGTTCTATCTTTTACCCAAGGGGTTCCCACATCATCAGTGCCGCTTCACAGGCTTGTCACCTGGCAGCGGGATCGCTCACGATTTATCACGCGGGCAGGTTGTTTTGTCTCGTACAGCGTAACATTTACGTGAAGTTTTCCCGTTGTCTTGGTACGCTAACCGCATTTTGCGTCGCGCGCAGAATGCTCTGAATCGTTATTATTTTGGCTTGGCAATGGGTTGACGGAATATTGAACATGTTCTTGGAGTAGAAATGTTTTTAGGTAGATCAGGAGGTGGGAGGAATAAAAAATGTTTGTAGAGTAAAAAAGATTACATACGCTATGATTTTCCTGTAGTCTACAATGAATGAAGTGCATGAAAGTACATGTCGGTTTATATATTGATATGTCCTATGTCCACAGCTGGACATAGGCCTTTCCTAAGGAGAGGCTTTCCTATTATAATACGTATTTATTTCCGTGTAAAAATAGGTCTCTAAGTAAGTTACTAAGGTGAATCTTGTACTATGAGTACTACAATTACTAACTACATATATGTAATGTGAAGCTTGTACTATGAGTACTAACTCATAATAAAAGCTTCGCCTTAGTTTGACTATGATGCTGTATCCCAACGAAGCAATACAGACTATGTTACCAGTTTAAAAAATTTGACTTAACCCTGGATTAAAACCCGAGATCTCCAGAACCTTGCGTTTTTAGCCCAAAAAGGTAAAGCAAAGCTTATCTGCAAGATAATTAAAGATATTAACATAACCCTGAAAAATCTTCCCAGTTTAACTCTACCAGTGTTCTTTATTAAGGTCCTAACCCAAAACAACCCGAGGGTGTTAATTTAAAAGCGTTAATGCACATTCAAGTGTTTCGGGTGAGGGTTGAGGTCACCCATTGTTGTCTATGATTTCGGGAGGGTTAACCAAATTCTAAGTTAAAACGCTTTAAGATAATGACATGTAAATATCAAGCTTCAGGATTAAGTTTGTGTTAACTTGTTTTTGTCTTTCTTTTTCTCCATAAGGGATGTACGGGAGCGACCCATCATCTTTAGCTCCTAGACACCCTCACCTGCCCGTAGTGCATCCTGTCGAATAACAAACGAGGCTTTGGCGAGCGTCGCGGCGTCCCAGACACGCCTCGGCACATGCTGAGCGAGATGCCTTTTTAGTATCAGCGCAATTGCTTGTGTTCGGTCATTCTATTATGTAACAAAATGTGTGATGCTAAATAAATACTTAACTATTACCTATATTCTATTCTATTCTTTAGGCAACCGAATGGTGGCGGTAGAACCATCACAATTGAAGTCGTAGTTAAATACCACAGGCATCGGCCTGTGGTATTTAACATCGGACGGGGACAGCGTCGTCGTAGCGAGAAGCTACTTTTTTAAGCAAGAGGCGGCAGACGAGCAAATGTGATGCCTGATGGTAAGCAGTCGACACCGCCCGACACATGGCAACTCATATCGAGTTCTGGGGTCGCTGCCGGCCATTTAAATAGGAGTACGCCTGTTTCTTGAAGATTCCCAAGTCGTAGCTGTTCGGAAAGACAGTCGCAGAAAGTTGGTTCCACAAAACCGCGGCATGAAGTTCCTCATAAAGCGTACAGTGACGGATCGTCAACCATCGAGATGATAATGGGTTTCAAATTCACCCTAAACGGGATGTAAGGGAGCGGCCTATCATCTTTTCGCTCCAAGCCAACCTCACCTGCCCGTGGTGCATCCTGCCGAATAATAAACGAGGCGCTGGCAACCGACTGGTGGCGGTATAACCATCACAATTGAAGGCGTAGCTAAATACTAAACACCGGTGACGGGCAGCAGCGTCACCGGAGCAAGAAGCTACGCCCTGCGATCGCCAACCCGCCTGCCCAGCGTGGCGATTATCGGTATATCCTCCAGATGTTTGCTCTAAGTGGCGAACAACTGGAGAACCCTATGTCTTTACTAGACTGTAATAGGCTGATGATGAAATTCACCCTAAACTAGGACTTTTTCTTCTCAGGACTTCTGTCCAATTATTAAAGGTTGGCGGCTCTACATACTCGTATTTCCTGCCATTGCACATTTCATTTCAATGATTTTGCAGGAAACCAATATGGCAACTGCAAAGCAAATCGCTGTCTCGCAAAAGCGAAACTTGCATTTCATAAAGATGTTTTTGACAATTTATGCATAGAACTTGCGATGGATTCCTTTGTGAGAGTTTAAACTGAATCCCAAGTATTTGTAGGGTTGAACATTAGATATAGATTTTATAAAATTCTTTGTCTTGGGATGTAAGGGAGCAACATATCATCTTTTCGCTCGAAGCCACCCTTACCTGCCCGTGGTGCCTCCTGCTAAATAAATAACCCAAGACATGCCACGCTGGGCCACACAGCGCCATCTAGCCCCAAACTAAGCCGAAGCTTGTACTATGGGTACTAGACAACTGATAAACTTACTTATATACTATTTTTTGTAAATAAATACATATTATACATAGAAAACACCCAGACCAATACAAACAGATGTTCATGCACACAAATGTTTGTACTGTGCGGGGATCGAACCCACAACCCTTGTCTCAGAAGGCAGAGGGCACTACCAAATGAGCCACCGAGCCTGTCAAAAATAACGAACAAGGTTCTGGCAACTGACTGGTGGCGGTACAACCATCTCAATTTCTAGTGGGGATAGCCAGATTGTCAGTATGGCTTTCGCATTTAGAATAAGACCACACCATTTCCTCCCGTGGGTGCCGTAGGAGACGACTAAGGGAATATCAGGAAACGGGCAGCAGCGTTTACCAGATAAAATTGCAGTTACCAACCCGCCTGCCAAGCGTGATCACTTAGGCAACACCCTCCAAATGTCACAACGTCACTCAGGGTCCAGATGTTTGACCATTGAGGCGAACAATTGTAGAGGTCCATGTCCAGCAGTGGGCTTTTCTAAGCTGATTAAATAAACATTAGACAACATCACATAACATTGCTCCAATATCAAAGTAAGTAGCTCAAGCACTTGTGTTATGGGCATCAGCACAACGAAGGTCATCATCATCATCATCAGCCTATCGCAGTCCACTGCTGGACATAGGCCTCTCCAGTTGCTCACCACCTAGGGCAAACATCAGGAGGATATACCCATAATCGCCACGCTGGGCAGGCGGGTTGGCGATCGCAGGGCGTAGCTTCTCGCTCCGGTGACGCTGCTGCCCGTCATCGGTCTGTGGTATTTAGCTACGCCTTCAATTGTGATCGGGTGGGAATCGAACCCACGACCCTTGGTTCAGAAGGCAGGGGTCACTACAAATTGAGCCACCGAGCCGAGTCAGTCGAGGTGATAAAAGAAAATTATAAAAATGAAGAAGTCCGTCAGACAAACAGAACAAGCAGATATTGTTTGCTTACAACTCAACCCTACGACAGGATCCTAACCCTATTTACACGACCAAGAAACTCAGTCGGTTACACTTAAATATGTATTTTTGAGTTTAAATGCAGTTTGAGGGACGCCATTTGGGATCAAGTTGGGAAAGCGAGCTTGATCTACATAAATACATTTGGTTGAAGTCATAGTATACAATGGTATTCCTACTAGGATTATAAACTTTAAAATATCGGTTTCTGTCTGTCTGTAATCTTTGTGTTCGGAAGAATTGTTTTCAAGGAACCCACGATGGAGATACAACTTTAAACACCAACACTTACTAACAAAGCGCTTTGCCTCTACATTCATAGTGCGAACAGCTACTCCCTATGGAACTTTTTACCGGAATCCGTGTTCCTCGAAAGATTTTCAAGGCGAGAGCTTGAGAGAGCAGTTTTTGTTGGAAAAGCACGCCATCATAGATTTTACCGTCGCTTAGCATCAGGTTGGGGTCAAGCGCAACCCATCCAATGATAAAAGAAGACTTGTAGGTAGGTATCTTTAAAAGAAAACACTGTCAATTTTCACACGAAAATAGCAGAAATAGATCACATAAAGGTAAATAAATAAATAAATAACCCAAGACATGCCACGCTGGGCCACACATCGCCACATAAAGACAACATACTTAGATACGTTTTTTTTGTAAATAAATACATATTATACACATATTAAACACCGAGACCAATACAAACAGACATGTTTATGAACACAAATGTTTGTACTGTGCGGGAATCGAACCCACGACCCTCGGCTCAGAAGGCACTACCAATTGAGCCACCGAGCCAGTCCGATCCGGCGTCCGAGATCCGGCATCCACGTTTTAAAAACACGTCTTTTTAATGCAAGAGGCGGCAAATGAGCAAATGTAATGCCTGATGGTAAGCATTCGACACCGCCCATGGACACCCAACATAAATCGTAGCAAAAAATCTACGAAGCTCGTTTAACATAAAAGTTTTACGCAATTATGCCATACAATGAAGCTATATATGTACCATAGTTACTCTAACATACATCTACTATGGACAAGTGAGTGTTATCTTAACTAATAGGTATTATAAAGCTGAAGAGTTTGTTTGTTTGTTTGAACGCGCTAATCTCAGGAACTACGGGTCCGAATTGAAAAATTCTTTTTGTGTTGAATGGACCATTTATCGAGGAAGGCTTTAGGCTATATAACATCACGCTGCAACTATTAGGAGAAATAATGGATAATGTAAAAAAAAAAACGGGGAAAAAATAACTATTCCACGCGAACGAAGTCGCGAGCACAACTAGTTACGAATAATTAATCATATTATTCCTGGAGCCCTCTCGATAGCTTTATCCTTATGACGTACAATTATTAATTCAGTACGTCAGTACCCAAGACCCTAATACAATATCATTAATCGATTTGAACATTTCATATAATAAGTGGATTTATTTTCTTATAACTTGCATGAAATACTTTTCGTCTCGACAGAGGGCTTTCTGAGGGGATGTAAGGGAGCGGCCTATCATCTTTTCGCTCCAAGCCAACCTCACCTGCCCGTGGTGCATCCTGCCGAATAACAAACGAGGCGCTGGCAACCGACTGGTGGCGGTATAACCATCACAATTGAAGGCGTAGCTAAATACTAAAGACCGGTGACGAGAAGCAGCGTCACCGGAGCAAGAAGCTACGCCCTGCGATCGCCAACCCGCCTGCCCAGCGTGGCGATTATGGGTATATCCTCCAGATGTTTGCTCTAAGTGGCGAACAACTGGAGAGGCCTATGTCCAGCAGTGGACTGTAATAGGCTGATGATGATGATGAGGGCTTTGAGGCAGTGAGGTACACTGCTCTCCCGTTGTTCGCCACTTTACTCAAACAATCGGGGGGATTTACCAATCATCGCGACGCTGGGCAGGCGGGTTGGCAATTACAGAGTGCGCAGCTCCTTGCACCGATGACGCTGCTGCCTGTCATCGGCCTATGCTATTTAGATACGCCTTCAATAGTGAGGGTTATATCGCCACCAGTCGGTTGCCAAAGTCTCTTGTTATTTGGCACCATGCACCACGGGTAGATGAGGGTGGCTTGGAGCGAAAAGATTATATCTAGGTCGGCTCTAAATGTAAATATGTATTATTATGTACTGTTATAGATTTATTATTCAGGAATTTTCAGGTAGTTCGACTACAGAACAATAATAAATTATTCAATAGCGTACCTGGATCAATATTCATTTCATATGTGAAAATAAAACGGTATTTTAAATATTCGCTTTGATATATGAGTACTTAGTTCATAGCAATTTATGTTTATTTATCGCTAGCTGGTGCCTGCGACTTTGTTCGTAAAGGTTTAGCCTCTCCAGTTGTGCGTCATTTTGGGCAAATATCTGGAGCGTTTTAGGGGGCTCTGACGATACGTTAAGATGGTCTATTTATAAGCGCCAGCATAATTTGAGTTGACTTTTGAACTTTATTTAGCTACGCCTTCAATAGTGATTGCTGCAGCACCAATATTAAGTCGATAATAATAATAATAAACAAGACTTAGTTGATTATCGGCTGTCTGTACGTTGTTGTACATACAGCAATGTCATCTCAACTACTATTTTTTTTTTATATGTATATTAGCTCGACATAATGGCCTCCCTACGCCTGATGGAAAGCCAAAGAGAAGCCCAAGTCGCTGTGACAACTGGCAAGTAACTGGTTAGTTACCTGTCAGTTGCCACTGCCATGCCGGCCCAACCCTAACCCCCCACGAGCTCCGGAGACCCTACTCACCAGCAGAAACACGACCCGGAGGTCATTTGGTTGCGGTATTCTATAGGGTCCTTTCCCGGACGGGCAGCTCAATACGAGCGAAGATTCGCTATGCCCTACCTCTCTTATATGATGATAATTAATTTCCTATATGTACTGGTAATATAGGTACTTCAACACAATTATAGCTTTGTCTTTCTAAAACGGCATTGCAATACCTACAGTAACTAAATTGGAGAAAACGAAAGGCTTCTTGCCAGGATAAAGTAATAAATTACAGTGAAGCAATTAATTTAATTTATCTTTTTAGACAATTTTTTAACTATTTTTGTAACGTTTCAGAAAGCCAGGCTGTACGACGTACTTAAAAGGATAAATGTCATGATAATATTGTAAACACTATGTTGAAAAGAGTCGAGTTCCTTGCCGGTGTCTTCTCGGTAGAACGCTGCTTTCCGAACCGGTGGTAGCTTCGACGATTTGTAAGTTTTTTTTTTTAAAAACATAGATAATGATTATTTTGACTTTCTTGTTTCTTGCCGGATTCTTCTGGTTTTCGTTTGTTCAAATTGATACTGATCCTGAGCGTCCCAAACCACCCTCACCTGCCCGTCGTGGCGCATCCTGCTAATAATAAACGGGGCTCTGGCAACCGATTGGTGGCGGTGTAACCATCACCATTGAGGGCGTAGCTTAGTACTATAGGCCCATGACGGGTAGTAGCGTCACAGGACCGAGAAGCTACACCCTGCGATCACCATCTCCCATTCCAACGTGGTGATTATGGGCAAAACGATATGGGTGATTTTTGACAGGCTCGGTGGCTCATTTGGTAGTGACCTCTGCCCTCTGAGCCAAGCTGAGGGTTCTATTCCCGCACAGTACAAACATTTGTGTTCATTGAACATGTCTGTTTGTATTGGTCTGGGTGTTTTCTATGTATAATATGTATTTACTTACAAAAAAAATGTATCTAAGTAAGTTTATCAGTTGTCTAGTACCCATAGCACAAGCTTCGGCTTAGTTTGGGGCTAGGTGGCGCTGTGTGGCCTAGCGTGGCATGTCTTGGGTTATTTATTTATTTATTTAAAACCTTCAGATGTTTGTCCAAAGTGGTGAACATGACCAACAGTGAACTGCAAACAGATGACTGATAGAAGTCGCCTCACTGCCAATAGTCTACACTTTGCCCGCCTACCAGACTCGATACAATCGTCCGAATTATTTATGAGTTTTTCGCTCTATTTGCTCTCGCGTCCATTTTCAATTTGTCAGCGAATATAGAATATGTCGCCGGCGTATTTCCCAGATAAAACGACCCATCAATTTTGTAGTATTTGCTGTCTCGTGTAAAGAAATGGTGATGAGACGGGGTTTTGTGTAATGGCGTATTAATATTAAGGGTCGTAAATGGTAAATGATGAGTACCTAACGAGCACAGAAGTTGTGTCCTTTGTGAAGGTAATACCCATGTAAGCTTAACTGCTAATGATGTGTTGGTAATGCTATTTAATAGGCTTCTATATAATTTTAGCATTTGTGTTTTAGGATTTAAAGTAATAAACAACCCAAGATATGCCACGCTGGGCCGCACAGCGTCATCCAAATAAAACCGAAGCTTGTACTGTGTCAAATGTTTACTAGGTCAAACCCCCCACGAGTTTCGGAAACTCTACTCACCGGCAGAAACATGACCCGGAGGTCATTTGGCTGCGGTATTCTATAGGTTGTAGGTCCTAAGATAGTAGATAATAAGGGAAGTATTGAGAAATGGACATTTCGAGAATTGGCCATTTTGAAATCGTTGAATATTTTGGGAATTAGATATTCTGAATTTAAAGGCCTTTGTCGTTTTGTACGATACCCACAGGATGATTTGGGGAGGTCCTGGTCGTATACTAAATATCCTTCGTAAAAGAGCAGCCTCAATGCTAAGCCGTGTCCGCGCCAGTCCCAATAGCATTCTGCGCGTTATAGCCAGTCGAGTAGACTGCCCTTTTGTGACGCGGTGGGTTCGGCTGCATGTCCCTTAATAATTATATTTTTTTTGTCGTTTTGTCTATTTGTTTTATGTGATGTGTATGTAAATTTGATTATTTATGTCTAAACGCTGACCAAATTTGTACTTTCTTTTACATTATGGAATACTATTTCTGAAATAAATAATTTGAATTGAATTAAATTCGGAAACCACACGGTCTCGGTTAGAAGGGCTAACGTCCATATTTTTATCAAAGGTTGTAATTTTTGCTCAACACTCAACCCTCGCACTGAATGAATGAGTGAGCGGGCGAAATTTACCCGACCAACTGGAGTTCCCTCAGGAGCCATAGTTAACGGACCCAATTATGGGATAGATGACGTATGGGCCGCAAAAAGTCGGCCGTAACACCGAATTGGTATGGAGATAATCGGCTACGGAGACGAATGAGTTGCGACGAAAAAAATCGGCCAAGTGCGAGTCGGACTCGCGCACGTAGGGTTCCGTACCACTGATTGAATGAAAAAAATTAGGTAATTTGATTTATGATGTTTAAAAAAAAAGTACTGTCTAGATTTCATTAAAACTAATTTCGTTAGTAGTTTACATAGTAATACACATTATATATTTTTTTCAGTTTTATAGTGCCCATATTTTAGAAGTTACGGGGGGGGGACACACATTTTACCACTTTGGAAGAGTCTCTCGCGCAAACTATTCATCTGAGAAAAAAATGATGTTGCAAACCTCAACATCATTTTTAAATACCTATCCATAGATACCCCACACGTATGGTTTTGATGAAAAAAAACATTTTTGAGTTTCAGTTCCATGTATGGGGAACCCCAAAAATTTTGGTTTTTTTCTGATTTTACTTTAAAACCTTAATGCGGTTAACAGAATACATCTACGTACCAAATTTCAATAATGTAGCTCTTATAGTTTCGGAATAAACTGGCTGTGACATACGGACGGACAGACAGACAAACAGACAGACAGACAGACATGACGAATCTATAAGGGTCCCGTTTTTGCCATTTTGGCTACGGAACCCTAAAAACGGATAGGTAAGTGCGAGTTGGAATTGCAATATGAGTGTTACATACCATAAAAAACATCGTACATCTCGCACCAATTCTAGATTTCATCCTTATCATCTTTATAGTTGGAGGTCTTCCACGGTGCGTTTTGCGCGCAATTTTCTGCCTCGTGCAACCGGTCTTTGGAATGAGCTTCCTGCTGCAATTTTTCCGAGTGGATATGATTTGGGGACCTTCAAAAAGCGAGCCTATAGATTTCTCAAAGGCCGGCAACGCACCTGTGACTCCCCTGGTGTTGCGGTGTCTATGGCTGAAGTGATCACTTACCATCAGGTGACTTTCAGGCCCGTTTGTCCCCTCTTCCATAAAAAAAAACTAATAAAGTAATCATTTTAAATTTTCTTAAGGATGTAAGGGAGCGACCTATCATCTTTACGCTCCAAGCCAACCTCACCTGCTCGTGGTGAATCCTGCCGAATAATAAATGACGCCCTGGCAACTGAACGGTAGCGATTATACTATTCAGTGATAGTGAAGAACTGCTTTTGTGGGTGTCGTAGAAGACGAAAAAGAGAATCAGGGTTTTTTTTATATTAGCTCGACATAATGGCTTCCCTACGCCTGATGGAAAGCGAAAGAGAAGCAAGTAACTGGTCAGTTACCTGTCAGTTGCCACCGCCATGCCGGCCCAACCCCAACCCCCTACGAGCTCCGGAAACCCTACTCACCGGCAGGAACACGACGCGGAGGTCATTTCACTGCGGTATTCTATAGGGTGGAGGCCCTTCCCCGGACGGGCAGCTCAATTCGAGCAAAGATTCGCTATGTCCTACCTCTCTCGGGTTTCCTGATTCTCTCGTCTCTGCTGCTCGTTTGAGCAGCAGCTTTCCTGGGGACAAATAAAGCTTACTGCGGTCGCCAACCCGCCTGCCAAGCGTGGTGACCAAGGAAGATCCCCCCAAATGGCGATTGTCTTCGGAGAAGGCCTGTATCCCGCAGTGGATTTTCGCAGGCTGATGATGATGGTGTAGGTAGGAACCATATATTGTAGACCTGGGTATCTTGCAGCCCTGGCAATCTACAATGCTCTGCAAATATTTGTATATTCGCAGAGCATTGTAGATTATATATATCTTCGTTAGGGCATTTTTTTCCTTATGCATTTCTCTCATAGACCAGCATTCTTGCTTTTAACCACATGACCAGCCTACTCCCATACAAACTTGTGTTGACTCTATAAACGTTTTCCTATTGAAACTCTTTTGATTCCAATGATCGACCATACAAATAGACCTTGAACTCCCAATCATTATAGTTCCACAAGTTCAAACCTTTAGGAGTTCCCAATGGATCATACTTCAACTAAATGGTCAGCCCCTGTTTACTGAGTGAGCACCTTCAGTTATTTCTCAATTTCTCTGAAAACGAAAACTGTTCACTTGTTTTAAACTTAAACAGACAATCCTAACAAGCCTTTGTGAAGAGGGAAGTTAAGGAATTTTCCGGTTTCTGTCAGGTAAGATTTGTCTTATTGTTGCGGTCTTGTGTTTGTTTTATGTAGCTGATTTGGCAAATGAAGTGCCAAATGTAAGGTTAGGAAGAGATACAGGACTTGTCCTAGTTTGGGTGTCATCAGCACCCAGGTCCTCACGGGACATGGATGTTTGGACATGGATGTTCGATGTAAGGGAGCGACCCACCATCTTTTCTCTTCAAACCCTGACCTGCCCGTGGTGCATCCTGCTGAACAACGATCTTCCGATTTCCATAACACAAGTACCCAGCTACTTCCTTTGGGATCGGTTCAATGTAGGTCATACCATATTTTTATGTTTGTAGTTTGATATTGGCCCGTGAATTTAAATTAGTAAAATAGTTACGTTTAATAAGAACCCACCTGAATAGTTTCAATAATAATTTTGGTTATTATTCTTGCACTTGAGTAAAGATCTTTCTATATCTAAGTTAAATACCCATCATAAACAAAATACAAAGAAATTAGAAACGAATTAACTAAAGTGTATTCAGCGTTAATAAGAAAAGTAATTATTGAGTTTAAGAAAGAGTTATGAAAAAGTAAGTATATTAATAGTAGTAAAAAAGTTAAATTTTAAATAAATTGTTAAAATATTACTTTAGTAGTAAAGGTAATAATAAAAGTATATTATTATTTTTTAAGTTAAATAATTTAAATGTTTTTAAGAAACAAGTAATTAGTTATTTTATAAAACGAGTTACAGGGGTGCTACAAGGGATGGGAATGGGAATAAGTTAACGATATTTTCTTTATATTACTTAGATTACGGTTTTATTAGTATTTAAGGGTTTATGCGACTTCATACAACAGTCTTCAAACTATACAACTTTATTTATTTACTAGCTGCAACCCGCGGCTTTGCCTGGGCGAATATCGGTTTGTCATAGGTACGTGTTTTTGTCTCTTATTTTATCACACGCGCGCTAATGAATTTATGCTCAGAACGATTTGATTTGATATGATGAATTGAGGTAAATGAATGTTTGAGTTGAGGGCTTAGAAATCTGAACAATTAAGTTTAACATGTAAGTTGACACACAACAAATACAATACAATACTAGGTACATACGATTGGACGTTTGTCCAATGTGTGTCCAACGTTTGCCAGGTGTTCACCTGGCTTTATATCCGAAACGGAATCATCATCATCAGCCTATTGAAGTCCACTGCTGGATATAAGCCTCTCCAGTTGTTCGCCACTTAGGGCAAACATCTGGAGGATATACTCATAATCGCCACGCTGGGCAGGCGGGTTGGCGATCGCATAACGTAGCTACTCGCTCCGGTAACGCTGCTGCCCGTCATCGGTCTATGGTATTTAGCTACGCCATCAATTGTGATGGCAGCTATACCCTAGTCGTTTGCCAGCGCCTCGTTTGTTATTCAGCAGGATGCACCACGGGCGGGTGAGGTTGGCTTGGAGCGAAATGATGAAAGGCCGCTCCCTGACGTCTCGAAACGGTATGACTGTACCTAATGCATTCCCATTTATCGACAACCACATAATAAGTTCGCCCCGTCCCTACATTTCACAGCCAATCAACATTTTTCGCCCATCTCTCATCCATTCGTGTTCATCCACTTATTTAAGCGGAGCAACTGGTGCTTAACGAGTGAATAAATGATAAAAAGTGAGAGCCATAATTATAGCCCTTTATACCTTCAGAGAACAGTAAAGTATGCAAGCTATTCACAATAAAATTCTTCTGATAAGACTCTTATTCGTTTACGTAATTGCAAATGAGCCTCGTTTGTTATTCGGCAGAATGCACCACGGGCAGGTGAGGATGGCTTGGAGCGATAAGATGTTGGGTCCCAATCACAATTGAAGGCATAGCTCAATACCACAGGCTGTGCAGCAGGGTCACCGGAGCGAGGAGCTACGTCCTGCGATCGCCAACCCACCTGCCCAGCATCGTGGCCTTCAATAACGCAGTGAGTACATTTTTACATCGTCATAACTAGCCTTACTCTTTGGTTACTTGCTTGTTGTCGCATGTGACTAGGGCCGCTTTTTTTCTCTTCCCATTAGGCCCCGTAGTCATGCGTTGCGTAAGAAATCTGTCAATTTTTTTTTAGTAATTAGACATTAGTGAAAGCATGTAACTTTATTAACTAGACAATTACATTAATTATTTCTGTGACCACGGAAATAAACGCATAAAATGCTAATTAATTGAATCGACGTACCACCACACCTCTTCCTATTAGACAAATTAAGGTACTCAAGGTCTTTACAGCTGATAACATTCCTGTAAGTAGATAAATATACTCTACTTTAGTGTTGGGTAGGACATACAAACTACGGTACACTTGTCTCATCATAACAAAATCATCATCATTATGTGTAGCGACAAAAATATTTCATCATCATCATTAGCCTATATCTGTCTACTGCTGGACATAGGCCTCTCCCAATGTTCGCCACTTTCATCGATCTTGGGCAATATTTGCATACCATGTATTAATTCAAGATTTCATTTTTATCATCTTGATAGTAGGGAGTCTTCAATGGTACGTATTGTGCGCAATTTTCTGCCTTGTGAAATGGTTCTTTGGATTCAGCTTTGAGCTGCGACTTTTACGAATGGATACGAGTTAGGGACTTTCAAAAAGGGAGACACACTTCTCAGGGGCCGGCACCGCACCTGTGACTCCCCTGGTATTGCGGTGTCTATGTGCTAAAGTGATCACTTACCATCAGGAGACCTTCAGGTCTGTTTGCCAGTTCTGTCATAAAAAATATCAGCATAACATTCCTTCGCAGGTAAACGCCGCCCGTTTCCTGATGTTCCCTTAGTCGTCTTCTACGACATGACACCCATGCTATGCCAAGCGACTATAAAATGTACCGGCTCAGTACAATAAAGGTTTGTTGGTACAAACTCCCTATCAAGCCGTCTCCTACCCACCACTGCCCCACTTAACTAGATCGTCTGTTGGTCTGGTACGAAACAGGAGTGTCAAGGTACTTTGTAGGCTTAGTTTATCAGTCGTGAAGTAATTAGTAGTGTAGGTGCAAATGGTAATTGGTTCATCATCATCCTAGCCTTTTTTCTCGATTGTCTCAGCGTCGGCTTCCCAAATTGAGAGATTTGGCGAGGGCTAAGCTTTTACACAGAGCGACTGACATCAGACCTCCGCAACACTTATGGTAAGCTATACCCATTCCCAATTAGGCGTAAGAGTTATCATCATCTCTGATATGATGTAACGACTGCTATCTGAGTTGGTAAAGATAGCACCCGGGACGTGCCTTCCGAAGCACGGAGGAAATCGGTGTCAAATTTTGGTCACTCATCATCGGATTGACCGCTCCAATGGTTGCACAACGTTGCGATCATTGTTAAGCGAACAAAACCGCGGCGTCACCGAGCTCCTCCATCGAGCAAATGGTAATTGGTTATTGGGGATATTATAAGGGAGCGGCCTACGAGTATTATCTTTTCGCTCCAAGCCAACCTCACCTGCCAGTGGTGCATACTGCCGAATAATAAACGAGTCGCTGGCAACAGACCGAGCGCAGCGTTACAGGAGCGAGAAGAAGCTTCTCACTCCGCCCTGCGATCGCCAACCTGCCTGCCCAGCGTGGCGATTATGGGTATATCCTCCTGAAGAAGACTATATTGACCTCTAATTGGAATTGGAAAGTTGGAAATGAAAAATTCACTTCAATTTCCATTTCCTTTAACTTTTTTTACTTTTTGTTAAAAAAAAAGAATTAAAAATGTAAACGAATTAAGAAACACTTTTTACAATGCACTGTGCTTAATCCCAGACACAAATTGGTTTATATTTCCATACAAATCATTGGTCGGACATCGCTCGGTTTCAGGCAAATTTAATTTACGTCGGGAACCAATTTCGGTGCATTAAACTACTTACTTCGCAAAGGATTGGCTTAAAATATGAATTTTTAAAATTAATATTCACATTTTAATGTAGGTACTTACAGATTTCTTCTCGCAGGTATATTATGTAGTGGGATTCCGGGATATCAGGTGGAGGAACCACCTTTAAAATCAACTAAAATTTCACTGTATGTCAAGACGGTCTATAACGATAGGTCTATAGCTGCAGAGCTATTTTAATTTATCGGCAGAGCAAAATTTAAGTTGATTTTCGAAAGGTAGGTTTTAATAGTATGGCATAGCGAATCTTCTCTTGATTTAAGCTGCCAGTCCGGGGAAGGACCTCCACCTAAGAAAACCGCAAATGACCTCCAGGTCATGTTTCTGTCGGTAAGTAGGGTTCTGGAGCTCGTGGGAGGTTAGGGTTGGGCCGACATGGCAGTGGCAGCTGACAGGTAACTGACCAGTTACTTGCCCGTTGTCACAGCGCCTTAGGCTTCTCTTTCACTTTTTTTATGATAGAGGGGGCAAACGGGCTCGAAAGTCACCTGATGGTAAGTGATCACTTCAGCCCATAGACACCTCATCTGAACACCAGGGGAGTCACAGGTGCTTTGCCGGCCCTTGAGAAATCTATAGGCTCGCTTTTTGAAGGTCCCTAAGTCATATCCACTCGGAAAAATTCACTTTCCATCAGGCGTAGGGAAGCCATTATGTCGAGCTACTATAAAAATGATCATCGGCGTCGCGTCTGCTGGTCATAGGTCTCTCTAACTATTTGCCACTTTGTTCAATCCTGGGCATCTCGCATCCAGCACTTGCCAGCCACTACATTAACATCTTGTAATGTAGAAAAAAACTTTTAAAGCTAAAATGTTGAATTACAATCTACAGTTTATTCAAGACAGATAGTCCGCAAGCTAAATTTCCCAGAACTGAGTCTGGAGTGCCGACAGCATGTTCCCTAAGGTAGTTAAACAGAAAAGCCTTCTTACAAAAAGATTTTCTTTCCCTGGAAATCTTGAAGCAGTAAAAAATTTCACACAATTTTTCTATTAAAACAACATTCAAGAAAATTTTTCTGCTTTTTACCAAGACGACTTTGATAATGCAAAGTTTAGATTATTGTCTCTTTAAACATACACTTAATTAAAGGTTCCAAGTTCGATTCCTAGCGAGAACATTTAAGGAAAGTTTTGTTTTTTGCTTTTTAAATTCGCCACCACCTATAGAGTCAATTTTCAACTAATTTATGAAGTTCTGTTCATTGTTGTAACTAGTATATTTGACAGATTTAGGGAGCATGATGTGTGGTCGTGTGTACCAGAAAACTGGGCGTCTTCCAGAATACCCAGATCCGAAACACTTTCTTAAAATGCCTCGACCGGGTGTCAAACGAATATCTGATTAAGCGTTTTATACTGGAACGCTTTAATACAACATTAATTTTTCTCTCGATCCCAAGACGTGTAGTCGTAGGGCTAATGCCGCAGCCACAGCGGCAATACATTTCAACCATTTATGCAAGCCGTGGCAGCCTCTAATTAAGGCGTCACTTTTGCACTAATAATGGAACTATTGTTAATACCATGTTACTGAGTGATTGTTTTGTTGGCTGTCCTTAAATAAATAAATAAATAAAATAAATTTACCCCTATGCTAGGCACTGACACAATAGCTACCCTATACTTAATATACCTTTCTTACTTACTACTCCTCTATTCCATACAAAACGCAAGACGTTACCTAATCTACACGAAAGTCAACATCCGAATGCAATTCCGAGAGCAGTTCAACTGCAAAAATATTGTCTAGATAGAACAGTCATCACGTTTTAAAAGTCAACATTTAAATACAAATTCTTAATTACAGACTAAGTGATACATTTGGATCTTAATAAGTCATAAAAAACACATTTGAAATTCAAACGTCTGAAACATCGGTCTAGACAAAATCTTGCGCAAGTTTGAATAGACTGCGTGTTCTCGTCAAAACGAGTGCTAGGAAATCCAAGTATTGAATAAGCCATGTAGCGAAATGTAGCGACACCTATCAGCACATTGCTACAACATACAATTACTAGTTCCCCCCACTTATAACAGATGGCGATGTACCATTCGAGGCAAGCAATCCCCATACATTGAAAGTTGCTCCCTGCAGGTTCTAAGGAAGTTTTTAACCTGGCCTGGAGGAAGTAGCTCCACTTCTCCGCCTCGCGTTTCTCGACCCGGCTGTACCAACCTTTCGAGCAGTTGGAAAATCACATAGACGTCGCAGGGCCACAATAGGGTGATTTTTTTTTAAATAGCTCGGCATAATGACTTCCCAACGCCTGATGGAAAGCGAAAGAGAAGCTCAAGTCGCTGTAACAACTGGCAAGTAGCTAGTCAGTTACCTGTCAGTTGCCACTGCCATGCCGGCCCAACCCAAACCCCCCACGAGTTCCGGAAACCCTACTCACCGGCAGAAACACGACCCGGAGGTCATTTGGCTGTGGTATTCTATAGGGTGGAGGTCCTTTTTAGCACACACTAACTGTTCTACCTTTGATACTTCCATGAGTTCGACTCCCGGGCAGGTGCATTAAGCGCAGGCATTAATTGCAGTTGCAGTCATTAGCTAAAGTGGCTGTGTTACTCGTACGGGTAACGGACAACCCAAATTTAATACGCGTACGAACGTACGATTCGGTCGGTGCTTTTGGAATGTGTAATTCAGCTTTTAAGGGTACTCTCGTGACCGAATTTCAGCCATAGCTGCATAACGGACAACAATCTATATGAATACTAAGTAAGAATGATAGAATTAGATATTATTGAATAGAATTTTTTAAGAGAGGTATGGCATAGCGAATCTTCGCTCGAATTGAGCTGCCCGTCCGGGGAAGGACCTCCACCCTATAAAATACCGCAGCCAATACCAGACCTCCGGGTCGTGTTTCTGCTGGTGAGTAGGATCTTCGGAGCTCGTGGGGGGGGGGGGGGGGGGGGTTAGGGATGAAACCTCTCTCTACTACGCCCACAATCAAACTAATAATCCTTGAGAAAGTAGGGAAGGAATATATCGCATTACACTCGTAAACCAACCGCACGAATGTCGTCAAATAAAAACGTAGTGAGACGTAACGATACGCGTTCGCGTGACGAGACGCGCGTAAAAGGGCTCGTTACCCGCAGGGCTGGCGACGGCAGGTAAAAAAGAGATTTTTTTATAGTAGCTCGACATAATGGCTCGCCTGACGGAAAGCGAAAGAGAAACCCAAGTCGCTTTGACAACAGGCAGGTAACTGGTTAGAAACCTGTAGTTCATCAATCTCTTCATAAATGCTCGACGGTTTATGGTACTAAGTATTTACCTTTTTAAGGACACAAGTAGATTAACCAAGCAAAATATGTACGAGACCGTAAATGGATCTGTTGGAAGGGGAAGACCTAGAAGGACATTCCATGACCATATAGAAAGTGTCCTAAAAAGATGCAATAGAAAAAAAACTTTCTTTTTCATTTCTTCGCACAGCCCTATATCGCAATTTGTAACAGCGCAATCAAACCGAAGACCATAGCCGACACATTATTGCTGCCGGCTTAAAACGCTCCTGCCACTGCCGGGCAGGTTTAATGAGGGAATCTGAATACATTTTACTTAGCGCAGGAATTCGTGGCGTTTAAATTTAGGTTTCGAGGCGATGTATTGCGTTTGTTGTACCTACATTTTCCTGCAGGGTTTTCAGTAGGAAGGAAAATGTATGTTAATGTTGTATGCAATCTTGTTTATAGTGTAATGTATGAACTTTACACCAAATAAACCTGTTTTCTTTCGTTCTTGCTTTGTGCTCGATGAGGACTTAAAGCTTGCCTACGTGAAGAAGATCATAGGTATGTCTATGTATGTCGGGCCGGCATGGCGGTGACAACTGACAGGTAACTGACCAGTTACCTGCTCGTTGTCACAGCGACTTGGGCTTCGCTTTTGCTTTCCATCAGGCTTAGGGAAGCCATTATGTAGAGCTACTTTAAAATATCTATCGAATGACGCATCTTTGAACCCAAAAGGTTTACTTCTTCGTTCTTGCCCGGTGCCGTTAAGTCATAGAATGCCCTTCCAGCTCATGTGTTTCCTTCCTCTTACAATTCTGGATTCTTTAGGCGGGGGCGTGAAACGGCATCTCAGTGGGCCTTCAGGGTGAGGGCGACAGGCGCAATGGGTGTGCTCTATTATGTTTGTCGACCTAAGTTTGAGACCTCACGACCGCTTACCATCGGTGGAGTGAAATCATCCAGAACGCTCTTCTTATAAAAAAAAATATGGATTAAATCTTTGAACGCAATATAGGTTAAGACTCTGTAAGTAAACCACAAAACGTTCTTGGTCTAGATTCTAGCCGCTACGTAGGCCATTAGCGCGGTCTGGGCAAAGGAAACCGCTAAGCTCTCTAGTTTAGGTCTTGCTTCGCAAATTACTTGCTAAGTTAGCATTTTTGAAAATGATCCTAATGATCAATGTTTCTATTTTTGAGGAGACATTTTTGTTTTAAAATGTATTATGTCATCGGAAAATAGCAAGAATCGTAAGTTGATGCTAGGAAGTTGATTAACTTTCGGAATATAACAAACGGCAGTTAAAATGTCGCCGATTCCGAACTTCCCGATTTCGCGGCTGCGTATGCGTCAAGTTATTTTTGGTCGGCCATCATCATCAGCCTATTTAATTGCAGTCCACTGCTGGACATAGGCCACTCCAGTGGTTCGCCAGTTAGGGCAAACATCTGGAGGATATACCCATAATCGCCACGCTGGGCAGGCGGGTTGGCGATCGCAGGGCGTTGCTTCTCGCTCCGGTGACGCTGCTGCCCGTCATCAGTCTATGGTATTTAGCTACACCTTTAATTGTGATGGTTATATCGCCACCAGCCGGTTGCCAGCGCCTCGTTTGTTATTCGGCAGGATGCACCACGGGCAGGTGAGGTTGGTTTGAAGCGAAAAGATGATGAGCCGCTCCTTTACCTACATCCCAGTAACAACGTTTGGTCCGCCCGGGATCCCAATCTGGGACCTCTGGATAACACCTGCGACCACTAGACCAACGAACCATTCTACTGTGATGTTTATATAGCGAGTGAGTAGGTCATTTCTATTCTAGTCTAAAGTGATAATCGAACAAACTGCCTCCCATACTATTCCCCCGTGTGAATTACGCCTCAAACTTGTGGCTAGTTAATGCCCTTAGGGATAAACCGACCAAAATTGTCATCTCTATGCCTCAGAAGGCAACTTAAGTACTCGCCCGATAGATGTCGCTGTTAAGCCCACTCGGAGAGCTTAGGGTGACATCTGACAGTTAAGTTCTTTACTTAGATAAAGCACTTAAGAAGAGTGTATTTTATTTGTCGAGAAGAAACGGAAAATGGTATTTGAGAGCTGTGTTAGGTGGATAGTGAGTGATAATATACTTGTTTATAATGTAATATGCTTTTTGAGGTTTGGTAGATCAGTGCTGGAACGTTTTTTTTTATGCAAGGCTCGACATAATGGCTTCCCTACGCCTGATGGAAAGCGAAAGAGAAGCCCAAGTCGCTGTGACAACGGGCAAGTAACTGGTCAGTTACCTGTCAGTTGCCACCGCCATGCCGGCCCAACCCCAAACCCCCACGAGCTCCGGAAACCCTACTCACCGGCAAAAACACGACTCAGAGGTCATTTGACTGCGGCATTCTATAGGGTGGAGGTCCTTCCCCGGACGGGCGGCTCAATTCGAGCGAAGATTCGCTATGGCCTACCTCTCTTATCTCTCTTATCTCTAAAATATTTCACTTGAGTTGTTGACGATGAATATTCATTTGAAACATTACACAAGTAGGCATTAACACGATCTCAACATGATACTAGACTCCAATTGGAGCCCTAACAAGCTCCCTAGGGCACACTCTGAGACCTAGACATGATAACGCGTGTCACTTGTAATACGAAACATGTGTAGCGGTTTTCGACATAGAAATACCTATAATATCTACTCATAGATAGGACAGCCATTTTGTCGTATTTTCAAATAAAGAGAAAGTATTTTTTCTAAGCGCTCGATATTGGCTCGGTGGCTCAATTGGTAGTAACGCCTGTCTCCTGAACCAAGGGTGTGGTCGTGGGTTAATACCCACCCGGGACAATCATTCGTGTGATGAACAATCGTGTTTGTTCCGTGTCTGGGTGTTTATATTTGTATTAAGTATCCCATCCCATCCCACTAATATTATAAACGCGAAAGTTTGTTTGGATGGATAGATAGATGGATGGATGTTTGTTCCCTTTTCACGCAAAAACTACTGAACAGATTTTAGTGAAACTTTACACGAATATTGTTTATACATCAGATTAACATATAGGCTATAAATTACAACGATTCATCAATTTTTTCATTCAGAATTTTGGGAAAATATGTTACGGAATGATTAAAATCTTTTTGAATACACCATAGATACTGTCATTTCTTGACTTTGTCAGCGAAATTATCAATTTGACATGCCAGGTACTGATATCGAGGTAGGCAAATACGGACATTCGCCACCAATAAGTACAAATAATTGTGAATTAAAATTGTGCGGCTTATTTTCGGAATGAAATTCTTCGGAAAATACTATATGCAAACTGCTATAACTGAAAAGACGACCAACGTAAAGGGATAACCACCGGCGTTGTCTACTAGAATATTGCTCAGTTTCAGAGGCACCTCATTCAGCAACAAATTGGAACAAACTTTATGGTAGGGGAGCCCAAGGGGGGATTTCGGGAGTTACTAAAGCGCGGCAGATTAACATATAGGGAGATACCTTGTACCCGATTAAATACTTCCACCAAACATGAGTCCCGTAAATGCGGCCGCCCGTCAAGGATAAAGGATCAGATTAGTAAAAAAAAGTTGATCATCAGAAATTCTTGAGCGCGTCAGATTAAGGTAGGGTGAGTTAGTTACGTGCTAAAAAGTATATATTCCACTAATCTGACAATTTCCGATTGTCGATAAAAAGTTACTGGGTTACAAACTTGTAAAAAAAAAACGTCATCTCGACTTTCTCGAGCGTGGCTAATTTTTTTTTTATTTTGAAGGAAATAATTCAACGTTCACAAAAAATATATAATCTGACGATTTCCATAAGCCGAAGTAAGGAAAACTAATTAATAAAGTTTAATGCGTGCAGCTACGTAATCCCTGTATTCCCCACTCCGCGTTTCTATTCCTCTCTCACTTTTTCTCTATCTATGACTCTCTCACTCCGTCCCCACTCTGGTTTCTGTTGCCATGACGCCATGACGCCAAAAATTTGAAAAAATAAAAAAAAAAATTTTTCAATTGTCAGATTAGGCGAATCCCTCTAGATAATCGTCAGATTATGAGACAGCACGTCTAGGGTATATAGATGAACCATATATATCTTAATCTGACGCGCTCGAGTATTTCAAAGTGGCGATTTTTTTTTACACAGTTTAAAAATGGCCGCGAGTTTGGGTCACATCCAAATCGTCAGATTATTATATAAGCGCTTTTTTTAGGTTCACTTAACACCCCCTTAGAAAATCTGACGCGCTCGATTAAGTTTTTTTTTTTATCGATTTCAACCCTTACGTATGACTACCCCCACCATGGAAACAATCAGATTAACATACGTACATCTTCCAAAATACGTAAAACATTTATGCTATCAATATCTGACGCGCTCCAGTATGTCCATGCATCGGTTTTTTTTTACATTTTTGAAAATTTATAGCCGCTCCCCCCACCAATGAAAGTGTATATATTATATAACATTTTTTTCTTCTAATTATCTAAGCTTCGCAATCGAATAGGTCTCTATAGTGCTCGAGTAAATCCCGATTTAGCATCCCGGGCTCCCCTACTATTAGGAATAAAATTGTGTACAGTCAAAACAGATCTAGCATAACCCGTAAACAAGGCGGCCTGCATCTGATAATGAATCACAGTGACCAAGAACCAAAAACCTTACTGCAAACTCAGAAGGCTCACAACGGGCCACATGTCTAGCTCGGATGCGACGAAACTGCGATCAGTGTACTTATGCTTAATAAATATTTTTCTAATCCAAATTGTAATTTATGTCCTCAATATACTAATATTATAACATTTCAGCCTAATAAAATCGTTTTAATTACGCATGTCGGAAGAAAATGTCGCCTGCCCAGGTGGCGCTTATACCCATAATATCCTCCAGATGTTTGCCCTAGGTGGCGAGCAACTGAAGAGGCCTGTGTCCAGCAGTGGACTGTAATAGGCTGATGATGATGATGATTTCTATATTAATCAATTTTAACGTATCGCGCCGACGCCAGCCCTCTCCTGGCCGAAAATCGGCAACAATGACCATTCTCCAAGCAGACCGGGCAAGTATGCACGAGATATTGAAGTGTACATGTTTATGCCCATACACAAGTGCATTACGTGCGGTTGCTCTGTTTGAAATAATGAGAATTCATAGTAGTAACTAGGTACGTAGGTAAGCACCATTTTTGATACCGTAAAAAGACTAATGGACTCAAAAAAAAGTGCGGACGCGACATAATAATCTGATGACTGCTGACCCCAGTGGCGCATTATATCGGTTCCCGGTAGGATTCAATGTAGAAAACGAACTTTTTTAGATAACTCGAATAATTCTATCTATCTATTTAATCTTTATTGCACAGTAAAGTAGTGTACAAAAGGCGGACTTAATGCCACATAGGCATAATTCAGGAAGACGTCGCTCTGGATAAGTCATCACCGGAACTTACAGTTAAGAGAACCATAGCTTAAGACCAGGTGATTCCTGAACAATGGGCCGCGGCTTCCAATGGCCAACCAGAGGCCAAGATGATGTACCTACATTGTGTTTGTCCTGTGTCAACCTATGTTCAGATTTCTCAGCACTCAAATCGAATACCTATATCTTCATCATCTTTTGAGCATCCATTCGTAAGCGCGTGTGATAAATTAAGAGACAAAGACGCGTACGTACATGATATAATGACAGAGTAAGCTCTTCATGACAAACCGATGTTCACGCAGGCAAAGCCGCGGGCAGCAGCTAGTACCTACATACATGTTAGTGGTAAATTCGTTGTTCTGATACCCATAACACAAGTGCTTAAGACTCGTACATTACTTTGAGTAATGTATTGTGATGTTGTGTGATACTTATTTCAGTTAGAGAAGACGTAATAGAATTTTCGCATTCTGCGAGACAGTGATCTCGCAGAAGGAGGCGGCGGAAAGAGAGCGTGAGGCTGCGGTAGACGCGCCCGCTCTACGCCGCCCCCGGCCCGGGCGTCGCCGGAGGGCATACAACGCATCGTATGCCCTCTGAGCCTCTCCTTCGTGCCCCGAGTGGTGAGTGCGGGGGCGCGATCCACTCATAGGGGCGTAACGGTGTGGCGGGTGCAGCCACACCGTTGCACGAGGTCCGCCCGGGGAGCACTCTATTGCTCCCCGGATCCGGGGGCAGGGGTATTTGCCCTCCTCGGACCAGGAGTGCCGGCCGCTTATCATCTGCGGCTGGCCAGGGCAGGCAGGGATGTGGCCGTATGCTTCGGCGCTACCCGTGTCCCTGCAACTTGCTGCCCACTGGCGACACAGGGGGGTTTAGTGGGTATGCCCTCCCTTTTTGGGAGGTGTGAGTCCCACACACCATGCCGCCTCCCCCCGGAGACGGCATGAAGGTGCCTAATGCATTCCCCTCTTAAAAAAAAAAAAAAAAGACGTAATAGAATTTGATTTTCCTTAAAACGAGCGCTGAAAAATGGACTCCATAGTCCACTATCGACAGTTTACCTAAGTTATCTCTGTCAGTAGGTATTGTCAAGCGCCTGCCCAGCGTGGGAATCACAGGTGTTTGCCCAAATTGGCGAACAGTGGACTAAGGTAGGCTAATTAATAGCTACTTTAACTTAGACACCTAACGATGCTAGAAATGTAGCCTAGACTGTAGTGTGTGTACGACATACGAGTGCACACACGCATCTCTCCTCATATATAAGCACATGTAATATCTAATAAAGACATTATAATTGATCGCAGTCAGTTGTTTTACTTAACCCGAACCCGCCACATTGCATGGCGACCCTGCCAGTGCTGCCTTCGGCGGCGCTGAGCAGACGGTTTTTTTTTTATATATTCAATACGGATAAACTATAATAATGGACAAATAAAAAGTGCGCAAGTGATTTACGGACAATTTTTTTATATTTACATGGACAACAAGGTGCGCGAGTGACGAACATTTTAAAATAAAATGGACAATTAAATAACTAATAGGTTTATCTAAATAATTATTACATACATCTAAAATAAATTCTTCGATAATTCATAATTAATAAAATCAACACGGTGCTTTGCCGGAAAAACTGTATCGAGGTAGTAAAGACATTTGTGGTGATGTGGAAGCTGAAAAGCAGGGCGCCGGGAGACCATGGCGTCCGATGTGGAAATAGCAGGGTGCCGGGAGATGTTGGTGTCGGATGGATGTAGATAAGTAGCCGGCTGCCGGGAGATGTTGGAGTCGGAAGTGGATGCAGCCGGGAGTTGATCCAGTCATACCCCCCCAACCAACCAACCAACAATCCACTAACGTCAACGATCTATTATTCCAAGGATAAACCGCGAACGGTTCCATTTATAAATGTTTTAGTAATTTTCTAATTAAGTATTTTAAAATTTGTATTAACTAGGAAATAAAAGGTTCCCATTTTTTGACAATTAAAAACTATTCTAAGTAGAAGTTGCAATAAATTTTTTTTTTGAGAATTTTAACAAGAATACAGAGTTTAAGGAAGTAAATGATGTATGAAGAATTTATTTTATGATTAAATTAATGTGATTAGAATTTTTAATATTGTGTTTTATAATTTTGAATTAGTTGTTGACGATAGACAAATTAGTAGATTTTTTCTTCAAAAAGAATGTGTAATTTTAAAGTACATATATATGAAAAGATTTTTTTTTATATAAATAGTGTGTCTTATAAATTGTGTTTATTTGATTTTTTTTACAATGGTTGCACAGATAAGTAGGGACAAATGTTCGTGTAATTTTTTTTTAATAGTTTATTGGCCATTAATGTAAAATGTTATATTTACAGTTTCCCAGAGAAATATTATCAGAAAGCTTCGTAATTAAATGTGAAATTATGTTTTATGTAATTATTAATGTTTTGTTTTTTTTTCACAACTTATTAGAATTTCATGAAATTATTTATTAGAAAAATGTCTTTCTTGCTGACCTAGCAACACACAGTTATGGCATGTATCAATTTGTTTTGTTTTTTTAATGAATTTCAGTAATTGATTTTAATTTTTTGTTACAATTTTGTCATTTAAAGAAAATGTTGCAAATTACTTAAAACGCGTAAATCAATAAATTGTTACATAATGTACTATACTTTTAAAGAATGTTATAACCATATATTTTGGATTTTGGTATTTTAGGTAACTTATTAAATATTACCAGGTACATACATTAGGTCATATGATTGTTTTCGAATAAGCGTTGTAAATGTGTCATAAAAACAACAAGTATTGTATTTCGATCGGTGTTGTAACAAGAATTATGCACATGCAATAATGCAAGTTAACAATTTAGCGAAGTATGTAACAACATAAGTCGTGGTGTAAACAATCCCACCGTAGGTTTGCTGGACAAGCACAATTAAAACATTGCGACATATTTGGAATGATACCTAATTCTTAGCAGGAAAGTGTTATGATATCAATTTTATTCATTGAATTGTGTTTCCATTTAGGCATGGTAACTGATTTTAAAGAATGTAACATTGAAATAATTTTGTTTTGAAAGGATAGATATGAGTTTATGTAGCTGTATTAAAAATCTTTTTGTGATTGTTATGTACAATTAGGTACAGCGTTGTTATGGAAAAGGTATTTGATTGATTTAATGCAGGATGAGGAATGCTGATAAGATTTTTTTTTAGAAGTATGGGAATATACGGTTTTAAGAAAGGATTATGCGATTGGATTGATCACCCAAGAGCGATGAAATTCTTATTTACTTTGTATTCATTTGGAATGATAGTTTTTTGAAAGATTGGAGTGAAATGTTAAGTTTATTAAGTAATTCTCGGATATACGAAATGTACGATAGGTACAAATAGGGATCGAGTCCTTCAGTAATATCAAGGTGCGAACGAGATTCCCCTTCGTATTCTGTTGGAGACCAAAAATGTGTCTTAATTACTGACCCTATAATTATCTTATTATGATGGTACATTGAGGGTCAGGATCCTTCCATTCGATCATGGTGTGAACGAGTTTTCCTCTGTGAGATAAGTTGGAGTCCAAAGTCAAAGAGACTTAAATTATGACCCCCAAAATAGGTATAGGTTGCGAGTACAACCCAAATGGCATATGAGATGTCCATTTTGTATGTGAATAATGAGGTATGAAGTCGACTATAAATATATAAATAAATGAGTTATGGTATAGGGTACCAAAATAAATATGTATAAATGAAGAATATGAGAATAAGTGCATGAAGGAATATGCGAATAAGTGAATAAATAAATAAGTGCATAAGTGTATATGCAAATAAGGGAATAAATATACAAATAAGTGAATAAACGAGTAGAAGAATTATGTGAATAAGATGTTAAATGAATGCAGGAGTGTGATATAAGGATATGACTATACCGATATTGACAAAAAGAAGATGAAAGAATAATGAAAATGACATGCAAAAGTAGGAAACGTAGAGAGGAATTTTAAGAAATGAAATGACAAAATGTTGATGGATAAATAAATATCGAAATGTTTTATACGATTTAAGGGATTATTTAAATTTATCAGAAATGTTTTTTTTATTGAATTAAAAGAGATATAATGTATATTTAACAGTCTAAATTTGTGTGTAATTTGAATTTTAATAAATTTGAAAATGTGCAATTAAAAATAATAATATTGTGAATCTGTGCAACCCATCAATCATAAAAAAAAATGTCGTCAACAACACCTTTAGAGCATTTTTCTATATTTTATTTAAGTTTAACAAAAAAAATGTTAATAATTTTTTTTATTCTTTTTAAAGGGGGAGGTGTAGTGTGTGTACGACATACGAGTGCACACACGCATCTCTCCTCATATATAAGCACATGTAATATCTAATAAAGACATTATAATTGATCGCAGTCAGTTGTTTTACTTAACCCGAACCCGCCACATTGCAAGACAATAAAAAGCCCATTGTCTTTTAAAAGACGCCCCTCTCCCTTTGCAACTTCAACCCAGGTGCTTCATCAACGTAATAACAAGACCAAATTTTAAATTATGATCCATCAACAACTCTGCATAATTTAACAAATCTGTATAATATGTTTGCCTTAACAACCATCTTACCATACGCCCGTACCCCTTACCTTAACATACTCGTATTCACAAAATACAATGCAGTACTTATGCATCAAACAAACAGTCTCCAGTCTACTCCATTCTTCAATGCCAAAAATCCTTTTAAGTAATTTTCAGCTAATACATTTTCGCGCCTGGAAACGTGACGCGTCCCGCTGCAAACGGGACACGGTTAGGGTTTTGGCACACGAGCGTTATGTAGCGACTGCAGTGACAGTATCGGCAAACTCATCATCAGCCAATTGCAGTCCACTGCTGGACATAGGCCTCTCCAGTTGTTCGCCACTTTGAGCAAACATCTGGAGGATATACCCATTATCGCCACGCTGGGCAGGCGGGTTGGCGATCGCAGGGCGTAGCTTCTTGCTCCCGTAACGCTGCTGCCCGTCATCGGTCTGTCGGTCTTAGCTACGCCTTCAATTTAATGTAATTTATACCGCCACCAGTCGGTTGCCAGAGCTTCTTTTGTTATTCGGCAGGATGCACCACGGGCAGACCGTGAGGTTGACTTGAAGTGAAAATATGATAGGCCGGTCAGGAAATTAGAAACTATTTAACTTAGGTATATATCTTATACACATGTCGATAGCTAGCGCCATCTCTAAAGATCGGCTACATTTGCATACATCAACGACAAACTTCCTTTCGTGTGAAGAAACCCTAAGGCGTAAGCTTCCAGACCGTTCCCTAGGGAGCCTGTTAGGAGCTGGCTCGGTTTCAGGTCAAGATGATGACGAATGAAGAGTTAAGGGATATCTAATGAACTCCTCTGGGAGATGACGACGTATTCTGAGTAGTGATTCTATCATCTTATACGTCTTATTTAATTTTGCTTTAAGTTAGAATTTCATATGCATTTTTATGATGACTTTGTAAGCAGTACAATTAATGTAAGGCAGCATTTTCTGAAAAATGGTTCCCATGCATCATCATCATCATCAGCCTGCAAAGGTCATGTAGGCCTCCGCCAATGACAATTGGGGAGATTTTTCTATCGCAGTCCACTGCTGGACATAGAGCTCACCAGTTGTTGCCACTTTGGGCAAACACCTGAAAGCTTTACCCATAATTGCCACACTGGTAAGAGAGGTAGGGCATAGCGAATCTTCGCTCGAATGGAGCCGCCCGTCCGGGGAAGGACCTCCCCCCTATAGAATACCGCAGTCAAATGACCTCTGAGTCGTGTTTCTGCCGGTGAGTAGGGTTTCCGGAGCTCGTGGGGGGTTAAGATTGGGCCGGCATGGCGGTGGCAACTGACAGGTAACTGACCAGTTGCTTGCCCGTTGTCACAGCGACTTGGGCTTCTCTTTCGCTTTCCATCAGGCGTAGGGAAGCCATTATGTCGAGCAACTGTAAAAAAAAAAAACTGGGCAGGCAGGTTAGCGGGTGCAGGGCGTAGCTTTTCGGATTTCATGCGATTATACGCAAGAAGACAGCTTCGTTGCTAAAAAGAGTGAGAGGCAGTTACAACAGCATTCTGATTACTGTAGCGGAGAATTTCTATTCCCCGATATTTAAAAAGTATATAAAAACCCTAATTTAATTTAATAAGTTTTACTAACACTAGGCTATAAGTTATTGTTACTAACTTTACTATGGATGCTTATCTGAAATAAAGAATTTATTATTATTATTATTATTATTTTCGCTCCGGTGACGCTGCTGCCATTTCAATCCTTCAACTGATTGGTGGATTACGAATCCACCAATCAGTTATTAAGCAGGATGAACCACGGGCAGGGTGGCTTGGAGCAAAAAGATGATGGGTCGTTCCCTTACATCGGAAAGAGATAGGACTTAGGATTGAATTATGTAACGATACAAAGTTATTATACACTTGCTTGCTTATACAACAAAATAATATACACCAAACCGGACTAAGTTTTGGCTCGGGACGGACGAGTGTAAACGGTGCTATTATAATAATGTCGCTACGGACAGCTACAGACGACAGAACGTAACTGGTTGCGTTTTTAGATTTGTCACATTGGCTTTTCCGTGAATATCAGTTTGAGAGCATGATTTTAGTCGAACAGGATTTTATTTCGTATATACGAACACGGGAGAGACAAATGGAAGGAACTCCTTGTGCAAAAAATGCAATCCATCTATCGAACGAACGTTTTAAAACGGACCTAGTACTTTTTGAGATAATAAAACGCGCAAACGCTTTTTATCAGCTAAAACACTGTGGTTTTACCGGTCTGTAAATGGTAAAGATTCCAGCCTTATTATTTTCCAAATTTTTGCCAAGGCTTCGCCTTTATCGTTAACATTTATTTTTTCTCAAAAAAAAATGTTGAAAAAAAATCTGTACCGTATTTTGTACATTGGTATTAATAGAAAGTTACTTGACATTTTAACACTAAGTAGTTATAAGATACTTTACTTTTAGCTCAAAAAAGAGAGTGACTTTTCATTACATTCGAGAGGTTTTACAGTAGGTCGCATCAAAATAAATAAATCTCATCGAAACGTAAACTTTACGTTCTACCTCAAATAAAATGGCTACAGTAGGGGGTGGGTTGTTTCATGCACTTGTGTTTCGTTGAACCGACTTATTATCGCCCATTGCACCGGACAGACACTTCTAACGAAAGCTTATGTATCTACAATGCCACGAGTAAATCTACTGAGTTACACGTGTTTAGTATTCGTTTGTATTAGCAAAATTTCTGCATATAATGAAACAAAGTCGCTTCGTTTTTTTTCTTTATAATATGTGTATCTGTAAGAGCTCTTATGTCACTCACGAAACGATATGGAGAGGTGATTAAAATTTGTATCCTTGTGTCACAGGAGAGTTCGAGACTGTTGGAGAACTGACCTTAATACTTAAACCTGACCAGTAGAAGGCTCGTCCACCTGCAGCCATGACTGATCATCATCAGAAGGTCTTCGTGCCCTCAATGTATTCAACTAGCCTGTTAAAACTTAGACACTTATTTAAGGATAGGTAAACATGTGGCATTCCTACTATGACACTGATATTTTCAATAATTAATTTAAAAAAATTATTATTTAAAAAAGATACATGAAGCATCTTTGAGCGAACGAGCGCCGAGTCAAAAATTAAGAGTTGCAGTGGTCGACATGACCCAAATCACACACGCAGCGCCATCTAGCCACAAACTAAACGGAAGCTTGTACTATGGGTATTAGACAACTGATAAAGTTATTAATATTTTTTTACATAAATAGTATATTACTTACACAGAAAACCCTGAACATACATGTTTATGCACAATGTTTGTAATGGAGTTTGCAATGGGCGTTGGAGTATGTATAAGAGTATCCTTCTAAATGTAGTTGACTTTTAAAATTAAGAGAGGTAGGGCATAACAAATCTTCGCTCGAATTGAGCCGCCCGTCCTGGGAAGGACCTCCACCCTATAGAATACCGCACCCAAATGACCTCCGGACCACCGTTTCTGCCGGTGAGTAGGGTTTCCGGAGCTCATGGGGGGTTAGGGTTGGGCCGGCATGGCGGTGGCGACTGACAGGTAACAAACCAGATACTCGCCCGTTGTCACAACGTCTTGGGCTTCTCTTTTGCTTTCCATTAGGCGTAGTGACCCATTATGTCGAGCTATTATAAAAGAAAAATCTTATCCACGGAAAGGTGAGGTTCGTTTAGCGTCTAAAAGTAGTTTCCTTTTAAATCTCTAACATTAGGCCTAAAACAACTTGTCACCGATAGATTTAGACTTCGCGTTGTGCAGCCGACACTACGATGCGGGCTCTATCGATTTTAGTGTCCGAACGGAGCCTGGGGCTTAGTCCAACGGATTGAGTATTCAAAGCTTCGGCTGTAGGACACTCAGCGGATCGGAGCTGCCAACATGTGCTCACAAAATGGCCGCCCGAATCAGATATGGAAATAAGGCTCTGGTTGAGTGAATGTTGGCTGGAATGATTGTGTTAGAGTTAAATAGCCAATCACTTGGAAATAATTAGATACAGCCTCAAATTAAGCTGGCCCCTGGCATTGCAGAGCCTATGAGCGTGAGGTACTTATCCATTTGTGTAATCTTTAATGCAATAAATATTATGATTATGATTAACCGATTAACATCAGATGGGCCGCTTGCTCGTCTGCCACCCACAGCAATAAAAAAAATTACAAGCTGAAGTCATTGTTTTTAAAGAGACTTTTATTAGGTCGACCTTTATAAATAACCCAAGACATGCCACACAGCGCCATCTAGCCCCAAACTTAGGCGAAGCTTGTACTATGGTTACTAGACAACTGATAAAAATACTTGGGTAAGTTTTTTTGGAAATAAATACTATACATAGTAAACAGCCAGACCAATACAAACAGACATGTTCATGAATACAAATGTTTGTACTGTGCGGGAATCGAACACACGACCCTTGGCTCAAAAGGCAGATGTCACTACCAAATGAGCCATGGAGCCAGCCGATGATGAAACATCTTTCATAGCTGAATCACAAAGGTTCCGCCTTCTTCAAGTTCCTTCCTACTAACTATTTTTAGACAAAAAAATATTTGGTAGGTCCCCGGTGACCCTGGGACGACTGGACTAACGGTATTTGCAATAATTGATTACCTGAACCTACTAAGTACTCTTGCAACCATTGAACCAACCACTAAGTCATTTAGGCAAGAACAAAAAAAGGAAAGTTTAAAACATTTACATCTTGGCATTAGTATGGAAATTCTAATACTCTTTCAGTCATGTCAGCTTAACTCACATAATATAGATGTCTGTTGGTTTAGACCTAATGTCATTTGGGAGTAATACGAGCCTTCTATAGTACGGACAAGCTCATGATACTGTCACTTAACCTTCAAAAGCTCATAGTGGGGCCTAATCGACCCCGCAAAAAAAAAATAGTTTCAATGTGACTTTTTGATTTCAATTTGTTGGATCTACATATTTTTTTTAGTTATGAAGAGTGTGACATACCAAATGGTCCCTGGTTCGAATCTCGGGTAGATTATAATTAATGCATAGCAGTCTCAGAAGAGAAGAAGAAGATGAAGAGACAATTACGAAACAGCAATCCGTGTGGTTTCCGGACTCAGAACAGGAGATGGGGTGACATACCATCCAGTAGGTGTCCTAGAAAACCACAAAGCAAATACCTGGAACACTTATGTGACAAAATTTTTGTATGAATTAATTAATATTATAAGTACCTAGGTACCAGGTCAGACTTTTATATAATTTGTACACCGTAAAGGTATGTTGAAACTTGTATTATTGACCTTACATCTATGTACACATGTTTCGAACAAACAAAATTATCTTTATCTTTAACAGGAATCAGCGTTAGCGGTATTGCTCAGTACACTACCTACTTCATTGCACAATAGTGTACAAAACGCGGACTTAATGCCATATTTGCGTTATCCAGTCAATGATCGATCTAAGCGCACTAATTTGAAGGTAGTGTACCAATTGATTTAAAAAAAAAAGTTAAACTATTGGATTTATTATAAAATCTGGCCTGAGCGTCCGAAATGCAAAAAGTCTGCATTTTCTAACCGCGACATGTTTAGGGTTAAGGGTCGGGTCGGTCATTCGTCATCTGGTATCGTTTACGAGCAATTGCACCGTCGGGACCAGATGACGTCATAATGTTAGTTTATTAGTGTCCACGGTCACTTTGTACTTATAGTGTCATTGAAATTTAACCCTAATTCGCTTTGGCATTTTGTGGGATGAACAAAATTAGCTATAATAGTATTACTATGGGATGTAAGGGAGCGACCTATCACCTTTTCGCTCCAAGCCATCCTCACCTGCCCGTGGTGCATCCTGCCGAACAACAAACGAGGCTCTGACAAACCGACTGGTGGCGGTAAAACCATCACGATAGAAGGCGTAGCTAAATACCAAAGGCCGATGACGGGCAGCAGCGTCACCGGAGCAAGAAGCTACGCCCTGCGATCGCCAACCCGCCTTTTAAGAAATGTGTTTGAAGTTTTCACATGTTTGCCAGAAGTAGCAAACAGCTGGAGAGGCCTATGTCCAGCAATGATGATGATGATTAGGAATGATTTAGGGAATTTAGTTCTTCTTTTTAAGGTCTAAGTTTTTAGTTATAAATATTAACCACTAACATAAAGTGTAACCTTGTGACAAATGTTTATCTACAGGCCTAGCCTAGTGTAGAAATCACAGCATCCTTTGTGTAATAGACTCTTCTCGACGGAACCTTAATTTTTAGAGCACATCAAACAAAAATATGTAATGCAATGTTAAATAAACTTTCATCATCATCAGCATCATCAGCCTATTGCAGTCCACTGCTGGACATAGGCCTCTCCAGTTGTTCCCCACTTAGGGCAAACTTAGAGGATATACCCATAATCGCCACGCTGGGCAGGCGGGTTGGCGATCGCAGGGCGCAGCTTCTCGCTCCGGTGACGCTGCTGCCCGTCATCGGCCTGTGGTATTTAGCTACGCTTTCTATCGTGATGGTTTTACCGCCATCAGTCGGTTTGCCAGAGCCTCGTTTGTTGTTCGGCAGGATGTACCACGGGCAGGTGAGGATGGCTTGGAGCGAAAAGGTGATAGGTCGCTCCCTTACATCCCTATAACCCATAAACTTTATATTATTTTTTTTATTTTTTTTTTTTTTTACATTAGTGGACGATTCGCGCAACACGTTGGCAGCCGTTCCCTTGGTAAGCTGAGCCGAGCTTTGAATACGGACCTCGGTGACGCTAAACTCACTTAGAGGGGCTTACTGTGAGCAGCTTCCGATCCTTCAAATCGCCCATTTGGCAGAGAATCTACGGCCATCCGAATTTCATTTTCGTTTAGGAAATTTACGAATTTTTTCGGATAGCGGTGGGAATGGATAAATATAAGTATAGTTAAAAGCAATAATATGAGAACTTTGACACTTCATGTTATAATATTGACGTGTTATTTATTAACCGACTTCAAAAAAGATGGTATTTCAATATAAACACCTAGACACGAAATAAACACAAATGTTCATCACACGAATGTTTGTCCCGGGTGGGGATCAAGCCCACGACCCCTGGTTCAGAAGGCAGAAGTCACTATCAATTGAGCCACCGAGACAGTCAGATGATGCGGAATTTCATCATTTAATTCATACATGGGGAGCGGCCTATCATCTTTTTGCTCCAAACCAACCTCACCTGCCCGTGGTGCATCCTGCCGAACAACAAACGAGGCGCTAGCAACCGACAGATGGCGGTATAACCATCACAATTGAAAGCATAGCTAAATACCACAGACAGATGACGGGCTGCAGCGTCACCGGAGCGAGAAGCTACGCCCTGCGATCGCCAACCAGCCTGACCAGCGTGGCGATTATGTGTATATCCTCCGGATGTTTGCCCTAAGTGATGAACAACTGGAGAGGCGTATGTCCAGCAGTGGACTGCAATAGGCTGATGATGAATTCATTCACTTTTAGGCATAGTTTGACACCATACCTAAACTGTTTTTATTAGGGTAAATAGATAGATAGATAGGAGCTCGGTGGCGCCGCGGTCTTGTTCGCTTAACAATGATCGCAACGTTGTTCAACCATTGGCGCGGTTAATCCGATGATGGGTGACCAAAATTTGACACCGATTTCCTCCGTGCTTCAGAAGGCACGTTAAGCTGTTGGTCCCGGGTGCTATCTTTACCAACTCAGATAGAAGTCGTCACATCATATCAGAGATTATGATAACTCTGACGCCTAAACTGGGAATGGGTATAGCTTACCCTAAGTGTTGCGCAGGTCTGATGGCAGTCGCTCTGTGTAAAAGCTTAGCCCTCGCCAAATCTCTCAGTTTGGGAAGCCGACCCTGAGACAATCGGGAAAAAGGCTAGGATGATGATGATGAGTTTACTTAAAAACTAGGTACAGTAGACATTTGTTGTACAATATAGGTCTTATAGATTAAAGTATTAAGATTAAGGTTTTAGAAGTTATTTATTTCATTAATAAATTTTGTCACAATATCAATGAATATTTATTATCACAATAATCTTATTAATACGGTAAGCAGCAAAATTTTATCATTATGATCCTTAATCAAATGTACTAAGGTCTTTTTTCAAATAAGGTATTAACTTTTGCAGATGTTTATCTATTTACCTACTTAGATAACAGTTTCTTATCAATAAACTAAAACGTAATTTAATACTGATAACATAAGATAGGTCAGTACTTCATACAAAATAACAACATAGATTATTTGTACCAGTAAAGAGTTCATATTCCAGTTCTTATCTTTAGACAGCTAGGGTCCATTTTGATGTTGAATGAATTGTGGGGTTTTCATTCATAGCAAGGCCTGGAGCCAAAGAAACGGCTAAAATATCCATGGGGAAAAGGTTCACGACCCCTGTCCTCGCCGAAATCAAAATGGCGTCTGTGACAGCCGGGCCCGAATCTGGGACCTTCGTGGTGACCCCAAGGGCCGTATTTGGGCCCGTCGTGACAGTGGCCAAATCTGGGACCGTCATGGGTAAAGTTAGGGCCACATCTGGGTCCGTCGTGGTTCGGCCTGCCCCAGGAAGACCAACCGTGTCCGTGGTTGTGGTGAGGTCCGCAGCCGCGTGATTCGAAGTTGGGGGGTCCATAGCTCGGGGGTCCGAAGCCAGGGGGTCCGAAGTTTGGGGGTCCAAAGCCAGGGGGTCCGTAGCAAGGGGGTCCGCAGTTGGGGGGTCCAAATCTGTGATGTCCGTGTCCATGTGGTCCATCGTTTGGGTTCTGAGATTGTTCGTTAAACGGACAATTGTCACCTGAATGTACCTTCATGTTGGCAGCTTTTTTGATACAAAACCAGCAATTTACTGACTATTGGATACAAAATAAGCTTTATAATAGCACTAGCTGTGTTCTAGTCAATGTATGGCTGTGAACTGATGTACAGACTGCCCGACTCTTATTTATATTGGACCTTTTCACAATGTTACATCAGATTGCATAACAGAATAGTCTAGTCTTGTAAATAAATGTAGGTATATAGATATATATATAAAGTAGATAACCTGAATGATGGAATTATGAGGATATTGGTGAAATTAGCCCAACACTAAGACCCCCAAGACTTGTTAACCAACTTCAAAAAAGAAGGTGGTTCTTAATTTTTTTTATAGTAGCTCGACATAATGGCTTCCCAACGCCTGATGGAAAGCGAAAGAGAAGCCCAAGTCGCTGCGACAATGGGCAAGTAACTGATCCTTACCTGTCAGTTGCTACCGCCATGCCGGGCCAACCCCTAAAGCCGGCGTGCTCCAGAAACCCTATTCACCGGCAGAAACACGACCCGGAGGTCATTTGGCTGCGGTATCCTTAAGGTGGACGTCCTTACCAGGACAGGCGGCTCAATTTGAGCAAAGATTCGCCATGCTCTACCTCTCTTAATTTTCGTGCATACAAATGTTTGTTCTCTGTGGGGATTGCTTCCGTTGCCTGATGAAAAGCGAAAAAGAAGGTCCAAGTCGCTGCAGATGGCCAAGTGACCAAAGAAACAAGTTTCTTAGTCCACACTTACGGGAAGATTAAGTTAAGGGGGCTCCCAAAATAATTCACTTTTGTAAATTTGATAAAGACAAACTTTGTAAATTTTCACCAGATGTTAAAATAAATGGACCTCGTAAAGATAGCAATTTTTATATAAAAACAAAAATTCACCTGTTTTTTTAAATTATGAATTGTTGTATATTTGTCAAAAAAAGTAATCTATTATTGCGCAATCTACAACTAATACAGGTAATTTCATTGAAAATTGCATCAGGTAACAATATTGGATCATCTTTATAACCATGATAACACCTATCTATTCTATCTGAGTACTTACGAACGTATAATCTGATGAAATAAAGCAAAATAAATATAGGTATCATCATCATAATCCACAGCAGTCCACTGCTGGACATAGGGCTTTCCGGTTATACGCCACTTTGGGCAAACATCTGGAGAGTTTACCCATAATCGCCACGCCGGGCAGGCGGAGATTAATAAATTAAAGTGGCAGTGGACTGGCCATATTAGGCGCAGAAGCGATAACCGTTGGGGTAAACGAGTAGAGAAATGGGGGGTTAGAAAGGGGCGAAAAGTAGCCTATGTTACTCTCCATCCCTTCAATTCCACTTCAAAAAATCACGTCAATTTGTCCCTCCGTTTTGCCGTGAAAGAAAGACAAACATACAGACAGACAAACAAACACACTTTCCCGTTTATAATATTAGTATGGATTTGAGTGTTCACACTAGCGTTCCTTCTGTGGGGCGTCCACAAAATCGCAGGAAAGCCAGGAAAAACGCCAGTGTGTTCAGAGTGTAAAATAATGTAATGATTCTACAATTTACATCACAGATAATTGTTTAACAAGTGTCGGATATAGTTAGGTGTGAAGTGTGATTGGTATGACGTAAGCCAACGGGCTGAAATGATGATGATGATGATGATGAAGCCAACTTACAACACAGTATACAGAAGCAGTGCTGTTGTCGTTAATAATCGCCTGGCTCGATGGCTCATTTGGTAGTGACCTCTGCCTTCTGAGCCAAGGGTCGTGGGTTCGATTCCCGCTCAGTACAAACATTTGTGTTCATGAACAATCTGTTTGTATAGGTCTGGGTGTTTGCTATGTATAATATGTATTTGTTTACAAAAAAAAGTGTCTAAGTAAGTTTATCAGTTGTCTAGTACTCATAGTACAAGCTTCGGCTTAGTTTGGGGCTAGATGGCGATGTGTGGCCCAGCGTGGCATGTCTTGGGCTATTAAAAATGTCCTTACCAGAGCCTCGTTTGTTATTTGGCAGGATGCACCACGGGCAGGTGAGGGTGGCTTGGGGCGAAAAGATGATGGGTCACTCCCTTACAGACCCAAAAGTACTTCTGGGCAGGACTTTTTTTTATAGTAGGTCATCATAATGGCTTCCCTACGCCTAATGGAAAGCGAAAGAGAAGCCCAAGTCGCTGAGACAACTGGCAAGTAACTGGTCAATTACCTGTCAGTTGCCACTGCCATGCCGGCCCAACCCTAACCCCCCACGTGCTCCGGAAACCCTACTCACCGGCAGAAACACGACCCGGAGGTCATTTGGCTGCGGGCAATACTTTGGTATTATACTAAGCCCACACATGTACTGACCTATCTCCTAACTGGCTAAGTACGCAAGAGTAACTTACACTTCACTTTACTGCTTTAGGTATAACCTGTGTCTAATGATCATAATGACCTTCAAAGCTATAGAAGTGACTCATACGAGAGTTCGTTGATCTATGGTGTCATTATGTGCCAGGTACCGATGTGGAAAATGATCCGTAGTTAAACCATTGTGTTATAAGTACGGGATACGAATGATTTAGTGTATTTATAATTTAGGTGATTTTTATCATCGCACGAGCGGAGATACGACAAAATATCATAATTTTATGGTATCGGCATAACATAAATTTAATACGAAGCGCAAAACTATGGACCTCCTAGCTGGATCCCAAGCCACGACAAAGTCACTTCGCAGAGTGCACAGTGGTCGCCAGCCAGCTATGACAACTCACGTTTCGTTGACCGCACCGTGGAAAGGTTTTTTTTATAGTAGCTCGACATAATGGCTTCCCTACGCCTGATGGAAAGCGAAAGGGAAGCCCAAGTCGCAAGTAACTTCTCAGTTACCTGTCAGTTGCCACCGCCATGCCGGCCCAACCCTAATCCCCCACGAGCTCCGGAAACCCTACTCGCCGGCAGAAACACGACCCGTAGGTCATTTGGCTGCGGTATTCTATACGGTGGAGGTCAATTCGAGCAAAGATTCGCTATGCCCTACCTCTCTTGTGATTGCCTCCTGTGAGTGATACGTCTTGTGATTGCCTCCCAGAACACTCCGACCCAAAACAATTTATAAAAGTTCATTAATTGACTGGACCCGTAATCGATCCGGCAACCTTATGATCGTTCGCGCTTCCTTGAAAAGTGACTAACTGTACCGAATTAAAAAATAATACGTGCCGTTCTATCTAGAGATAGTTCTGTGGTACATATTTTTATGACAGAGGGGGCAAACGGGCTTGAAGGTCACCTGATGGTAAGTGATCACTTCAGCCCATAGACATCGCAACACCAGAGATTTCACAGGTGCGTTGCCGGAAACCTGGGCCCTCGACAAATTTGTAGGTTCGCTTTTCGAAGGTTCCGTAGTCGTATCCATTCAGTAGGAAAGGTGCAGCGCAGACGGCACACTTTTATTTTTTTTTTATTGCCACACAGCGCCACCTAGCCTCAAACTAAGCCGAAGCTTGTACTATGGGTACTAGACAACTGATAAACTTACTTAGATACATTTTTTTTTGTAAATAAATACATATTATACATAGAAAACACCCAGACCAATACAAACAGACATGTTCATGAACACAAATGTTTGTACTGTGCGGGAATCGAACCCACGACCCTTGGCTCAGAGGGCAGAGGTCACTACCAAATGCGCCACCGAGCCTGTCACTTGTTTTCGAAGTCGGTTAAAAACGTACCGTGGAAGGCTTCCAACTATCAAGATCTTATTTCCGTTCATAGTTCTAGTTTAGTTTAACATATGAATGTTAACTTCACCTAACTCGGCTGGCCCGCTAACCCTCGTTTGGCAAACGTTCAGATTAGGCCTAGATAAGCTATGATGTGATTTTAATTAACCTAACCCTTCAGTGGAGAATTTAATTACGGAGGGCCGAATGCATGCATACCCACATAACAAGGTTGCGATATGAATTTGTGTATTAAGTAAATATCATTAGGTATATCAATAGTAGGGATGTAAGGGAGCGGTCTATCACCTTTTCGCTCCAAGCCATCCTCACCTGCCCGTGGTGCATCCTGCCGAACAAAACGAGGCTCTGGCAAACCGACTGGTGGCGGTAAAACCATCACGATGACAATGACGGGCAGCAGCGTCACTGGAGCGAGAAACTACGCCCTGCGATCGCCAACCCGCTTGCCCAGAGTGGCGATTATGGGTATATCCTCCAGAAGTTTGCCCTAGGTGGCGAATAACTGGAGAGGCCTATGTCCAGCAGTGGACTGCAATAGGCTGATGATGATATCAAAACTAGACAAAGTGGTAGAAAAAAAGTTTGACATGCAAAAGTATTACTCGTGAATCTAATTGCAGAAATAAATGTTTTTTATTTTCAATTTTAGATACAAAGCCAAATCCAAGTACAAATTAGGCGATCTTATGGCTTTCAGCGATCTCTTCAAGACATATAATATGTCACCATCATCAGCCTTGCAGTCCACTGCTGGACCTACGCCTCTCCAGATGTTCGCCACTTAAGTCAAGCACTTAAAGGTTTCACCCATGATCGCCACACTGGGCAGACGGTTTGGCGATAGCAGGGCTACGCGCTGCGATCGCCAACCCGCCTGCCCAGCATGGCGATTATGGGTATATCCTCCAGATGTTGACCCTAAGTGGCGAATAACTGGTGAGGCCTATGTGGACTGCAATAGGCTGATGATGATGATAAAATGTATTTATTTCCAAAAAATATCTAAATAAGTCTAGCAGTTGTCTAGTACCTATACTAGTACAAGCTTCGGCTAATTTATTACGAACCTTCTATTCGTGCTACTGTAAAAATATCTAAATTGACTCGATCGGTATCGAACCCAAAACCTTCGGCTTTTCATTGCTTCACACAGATGTTAAATGCAAAGGAAATGTGATTTGTACATTAAGTTTCTATATTTATACATGGGTAAAAGGTGGATTAAATAAAAATAGACATGTATTTTTTTACATAAAGTTTATTACATTTTTAATAAAATAATCTATTTTTCTGGTGTTCGTCACAGTCGTAGCTTCTTGTAACTTTCCTCTGGACTCAAAAATGGGTTCATATAGCATCAAACCCTATTTTTCCTCCTTGGTCATCTGAATTCTTTGTCCTTCATTGATTTGTGTAAATGACCACCTTCAATTATCACATCTTCTCAGTATGATTTGATCACAAAATATAATTATTTCACTAAAAATAAATAAAACATACATATAAGGAATGAAATGGAATAGAAATTATGTAAGTAATAATAGTTATAATATGATTAATGTTGAAATTTTAACGTTAAAACTCAAAATATAATAATGTCCATTATACTTAGTTTTAAATCAATCGTATAGTGTGCAATAAAGAAATTCTATCTATTTATAAAATTAAATTAAATGAATAAAATATATTTAATCATAATTACAAGAATACATATTAAGATATGTATTCTACTACTATGAGATAAGATATGTATGGCTACCAACTAAAAATTTCTTTCTTCTAATTTTGATTATTTTTTGTTGAATTTAAATTATACTGGGATAAAACAGGGATTTTAAAATAAAAACTATATGACTCTAACGTTCTATTATAAGGAACTAAATAGTGAGCTCCAAAAGTAATAATAAAAAAAATATCTAATAACGATTGCACGTGAGTCATTTCGATAGGCTTGAATATATAAAAAACACCATCTATTAGCAATACGAATTCTAAGAAACTAAAAATAATGGGTGCTAAAAGTAAATATAAAACAAAAGAATAAAAAACAAATGAGGTTCCTATCTAAAAGAATTTACTATTGTTGTGTATGACTCAAACGTAAACACCGATAGCATTTATCATGAAAAAAAAACAGATAAAGATAAAACATAATAAATACATACGTCATCATTTCACACTGAGACCGATCTCGAAGGATGCTCAACTACAATTCTTTGTACCAACACAGTTTCGGCATTCCCATCCTTATCCTGTGAAGTCGAAGGCTTATTTTTCCTCGTCTGCTTGCATCGGTTCCTCTCCTCATTGTTGCAACACTGCCCTTCAGATTGCCAGTCGGACCTTCCACAAGGTCCGAAAGTCACGGTCCGGCCGCAAGCTCCGAAAGTCTCGGACCTGCCACAGGGTCCGAACGGTCCGGAGAATGGGCCACCGTGATGGTGATGCCAGGGTCCGCGGCCGAAGGGTCCGCGACCGAAAGGTCCGCGGTGGTGCCTATGTCTGTGCGGTCCGTGATGATGCCCATGATGATGGGGCCCATGGTGAGGGCCGAAAGCGTGGGGCCCATGGAAGTGGGGGCCGTGGAAATGCGGTCCGCGGAAGTGATGTCCATGGTGGGGTGGGCCGAAACCTTGAGACATGCTCATCAGATGTGCCCACGGGCCGAAGTCCCGTCCGCAGCTGTCATTATGGCAATGACCCTTTCTGCGTCTCTCGTGACCTCCTTCCTCGCCGGATGAATAGTTGCAATGCCCTCTCATATTAAGGTAATGAAGAATACAATTACTTTCAAGTCTACGTAGATATTTATCGTAAATCTTTAGTACCTTTCCGAACAACGTGTGGAATTAAACTGAGTCGCAGTGGGCGACTCTTGAGTCTATATACGAAGTATTGCGCAATATTGTGAAATACCGTTATCGCATTGATCCAATATACCTATCTAGGTAATATACCTACATGTAAGTGTGCGATGAGTCATATTCAGGTTTCGCGAGAAGATATTAGTGCTGTGAAAAACTCTAGGTTCAGTTTTGCGTTTCTTTGTGAAATCGGCGTGAATTGTTAGGCCAAATATAACTAAATTTGTATGCAGTTTTATTATCGCTTCGCCAAGCATAGCGCAGTGTTTAAAATAGCGTCAATGAGGGGAGGGGAAGGGGGGAGGGACTAATATGATGAATACACTTTTGATGGGATAGAATGAAAAAAATAATTCTTACGTGTTTTTGTGCTTCCGAAACTTATTGCTTTAAGTAAACTATGTATAATGTTGTCTAATTAGAGATATTATTTACCAAATAACAATAATTGTCATTGCGGTACGACACCCGGTATTCGAACCCGGGGATACTCAGTGACAACCGCAAGCACTACTTACTCCAACGAGGCTTTATTATACTTACTTAAAATATGAAAATCGATCTCCATTTTGATAAGTGGAGTTTTGAAACAAAGTAGATTATAATTATATGACTTATTTTGACCTTTCAGCGGTCCAATGACCGCTGAAAGGTTAAAATAAATGGCGTCAAAATAAAGGTCAAAATAAAATAAATTCAAAATGAATGGCGTCCCAGACAAAGCACAAGGGTCAATACCCTTGTGCTTTGTCTGGGACGCTGCCCACAATCTAGCTAATTATCTGTATTAGACCTACTCGTCAGATAAACTTCATTACATGTGTAACAAATGACCTATTAAAACTAAGGCCTTAAGAGACACATTTTGCCGCTGTAACCCAAATTCGGTCAGGAGATTATTGTAATCTTATTATTGACCTTCTATTTATTTCATCATCATCATCGGCCTATTACAGTCCACTTCTGGACATAGGCCTCTCCAGGAGTTCACCACTTAGGGCAAACATCTGGAGGATATACCCATAATCGCCACGCTGGGCAGGCGGGTTGGCGATCGCAGGGCGTAGCTTCTCGCTCCGGTGACGCTGCTGCCCGTCATCGGTCTGTGGTATTTAGCTACGCCTTCAATTGTGTGGCTATACCGCCACCAGTCGGTGGCCAGCGCCTCGTTTGTTATTCAGCAGCATGCACCACGGGCAGGTGAGGTTGGCTTGAAGCGAAAAGATAATAGGCCGCTCCCTTACAACCCTACTACTATTTATTTATTTAAACTTTATTGCCCAAAATGGTACAAAAGGCGAACTTAATGCTAGCATTCTCAACCAGTGAACCCTTGGGTCATGCGGAGAGCAGATTTGTATTCAGCATTGTGTTTAAGCAGATTTCTTGTTCCCTATTTCACAATAGGAAACTAGAATTACCTATTTCATACACATTGCTCAATTTTGTGTAATATTATGAAACTAATTTCAAAATATTGTGCAATATTATTAAACTAGTTTCAAAATATTGTGCAATTTCAAAATCGTATTACTCGATAATGGTGAAATCTATGAATTTGGTTTTTCCTTGTAGGTAGTACGAAATTCAGGTGAAACTATTTTTAATGTTATCTTATGAATTTTTAGTGCGTTGTAAGTATTCAAAGTTATCTGTGACATAAAAACAGCGGTCAAGAGTGAGTCGGTCGTCATTATTCAGGTTCCGTACTATGTATATGAGTTCCAGCGGATTTTGCGTTTTAGGACACAAAGAATACACCTGTCTACACACTTCGACTTTTTTTTTTAACGAATTTCATTTAATTACTCGTCTGTTGAGGACGTCAAGTGAATTATGTCAAAAGTTGACTAAAATGTCAACACGAGGTAGGAAAATCAAAGAGTAAACTTGTGTCATAGAGATTCATCATCATCATCATGCTGCCTATGGCAGTCCACTGCTGGACATAGGCCTCTCCAGTTGTTCACCACTTTGGGCAAACAACTGGAGGCTTTACCCATACCTGCTACGCTGGGCAGGCGGGTTGACGATCGCAAGGCTCTTCTAGTCCTCGCTCCGGTGACGCTGCTGCCCGTCTTCGGCCTGTAGCTAAATATAGCTACGCGTTTTTTTTATAGTAGCTCGGCATAATGGCTTCCCTTCGCCTGATGGAAAGCGAAAGAGAAGACCTAGTCGCTGTGACTGCTGGTAAGCAACTGGTTAGTTACCTGTCAGTTGAAACTGCCATGCCGGCCCAACCCTATCCCACCACGAGCTCCGGAAACCCAATCGTGATGGTTATACCGCCACCAGTCAGCTGCCAGAGCCTCGTTTGTCGTTCACCAGGATGCACCACGGACAGGCATGGAGCGAAAATAATGATCGGTAGGCTACCTTACATCCCCTTACTTACAAATGTTCATCATCATCAGCCTATTCCAGTCCACTGCTGGACATAGGCCTCTCCAGTTGTTCGCCACTTAGGGCAAACATTTAAAGGATATACCCATAATCAATCATCATCCTCTTTAGCGTTGTCCCGGTTTGTGCCTCTAGGCCCAGGGTCCGCTTTTACCATGAAGCGACTGCCATCTAACCTTCGTAACCCTCAGACCAAACAAATTTGGATCATGGTTACACACTCAGAATTAAACTGGATGTGCAGGTTTCCTCACGATGTTTTCCTTCACCGCTAAGCTAGTGGTATAATTCCGCCACATAGATTTCGGCAAATCCACAGGTGCATGCCCCGCGCGGATTCGAACCAATAATCAAATATTAAACAAATAATCAACAAAATGTTGCATAACATTATATCTGTAAGGGCCAGATGCCTGTCAGATAACTACTCCACTACTGATTGGTGCCAATTAAAATGGCGATATTTCACCATCCACCACATCTGCTTCGGAACAATTTGTGAAATATGACACAATAAATACTCACAAATGAAAAATTGTGAAGCGTTTTCCAAGTGATTCATTCAAAATGATATTCGTTTCTGGGTACCAACGAATGTTTTTTATTTGATGTAGCTGGAAAGAGTCAGCATATTTTGGTTAGAGAAATTCGGAATTCAGGAATTGGTAAACGTAGGTACATATTACTGTTTGTTTTCATAAAAAAATACCATGTAAAATCTGACGTCGCTATATACATTTAGGCTCAAATGTTACATTATTAAACAGTAGCCTGTAGGACCATAAATTAATAATTGAAATAAATAAATATTGTAATTGATATTAATATTTAAATTCACATTTGTATTTTTATTCACATTAATATTTTTATTCTAATTAATATTAACATTGTAAATTGTATGTAACTTTTGTGTGCAAATAAATGAATTATTATTATTAAAATGAATTTTTATTCATTGACCTAGACTCTGTATAATCTATGTACTATCTATGTACTAAATATAATACAATTTTACGAGCGTCTTAGGGATGCAAAGGAGCGGCCTATCAACTTTTCGCTCCAAGCCAACCTCATCTGCCCGTGGTGCATCCAGCCGAATAACAAACGAGGTGCTGGCAACCGACTGGCGGTATAACTATCACAATTTAAGGTGTACCAAATACCACAGACCCGCCTGAAGCCAGCGTGATAATTATGGGTATACCCTCCAGCTTTTTGCCGTAAGTCGCGAACAGCTGGAGAGGCCTGTGCCCAACAGTGGACTGTAATAGGCTGATGATGACTCATATCGCATTCCACTGCTGGACATAGGCCTCTCCAGATGTTCACCATTTTGGTCAAACTCCTGGCTTCGGTGATGCTGCTACCCGTCATATTTAGCTGCGCCTTCAGTAGTGACGGTTACGTAGTCGGTTGCCAGAACCTCGTTAGTTATTCAGCAGGATGCACCACGGACAGTTGAAGGTGGCTTGGAGCTTACATCCCTACTATAACATACATTGCTCAATTGTAACATATACTCAAATACTGCGACTGACACAAAAGCTAAACCGATTAAGCTTAAATCTACTTCATCATAGCTAAAGCTTCAATAAGAAGCTTTCCCCTTATCACTTTCAGCGTGCTTACCGCAATTCTAAAGGATTTCACGGTTCAGTCGACAGTCAAGCTTAATGTCTATGGTATAACACCTATAGTCAAAAGCAAATGTTCCTTTGTGACAAGTTATATTATCTTTATCTGTGTACATTTACTTACATATTGAATTTAGAGTGACTTTTTAAATTTGGTAAGGGAACAACCTATCATATTTTCGTTTAAACCCTCGCGTGCCCGTGGTGCATCCTGCCGAATAACAGACGAGGCTCTAGCTACCGACTGGTGGCGGTATAACCATCACAATTGAAGGCGTAGCTAAATACCACAGGCCGATGACGGGTAGCAGCGTCACTGGAGCGAGAAGCTACGCCCTGCGATCGCCAATCCGCCTGCCCAGTGGTGATTATTAGTAAATCCTCCGGGTGTTTGGATAAGGTGGAGAGGCCTATGTTCAGTGGACTGAGATAGGCCGATGATGATGACTTTAATTAAGTTTTAGTATTAATTTTCTATGAATTAAAAAAAAAACCTTTACAGTTCGCTCAGTCATCGATATACCTCATCGAATTAACAAACTGAACTGGTCACTGGTCATATTAGTCCACAATTAGTCACAGAACCGACAACCGATAGGCTAAATGAGTTCTGAAGTGGATACCACTGAGCAAACGCAGTATATCACGCCCTCAAGCCAGGTGGAGTGACGACTTGCACAGGACGGCTGGCAATTGCCCAAGATTTTTAAAAGTGGCGAACAACTGGAGAGGGCTATGAAGTAGTGTACTGGGAAAGGCTAATGATGATGATTGTTAAAACATTTGTCCAACACAGCATAGTGTCTTCCCTCGCTTAAGGGTAAGCTAAAGCCGGGCCTCTACGAAGCACGAAGCGCAGCGCAGCAGTCGAGCAACTCAAACGTCTACAAAGCGCTCTAGAAATATGTTACGTAACACAGGTAAAATTCCTTCACAACGTACGAAAACCTCCGAAACGTATAAATCATTCAATTATTTACACGGCAAAGTCTTATTTATTACGAGGTGAGCAAATGTGATTCCAGGGCAGCGGGTATAACGCCCGATCGCTCGGAGCAATATACGTAGTGATTTTTCATATCGATAATATCAATAAAACACGCCCCACGTGGAATAACCGGCGGGCCGCTGCGAAGGCGTCTTAGGCTTGCGACTTTTTTGCGCGACTTTTTCGCGCGAGTTTTTGCGCGACTTATTTTACGCGGTAGCATGGCTTTTTTTGTGGTTTCCATCTCTTTTACAACCAGTAAAGAACGCGATTTTTTTGTGCGACTAATTTTTTTGGCGCGTTATGAAACTGGCCGCCAATGCCCTGTAATGACGTGCGATTTCTATCGCGACTACTTTTTTTAAGTGCGTTGTGAAACTGGCCGCCAATGCCCTGTAATGACGACCACCACCACTCCCTATGACATCGACGAAGAAGAATTTCACGAGGAAACGTGGCACCTTTTGCTTTCTCTATAACCAGTCGAGATCTGTTTCCTATTTACTTTTAGTGAACAGAGGCTTAATTGAGTGACAGAGGAACACTGGCTGTTTTATATATTTGGTTAAGGGTATAATGGCAGGTCTCGGGGGATCAGTAATCTGAATTGTGGTATGTGGGATAATTAACCAAAATTTACCTTTAGTGGGAAAGGAAAAGCATTTTGGGGGCATTGCATTTTACCACTAGGGAAAGCTCTTCGAAAATATACTACCATATTTTAAGCTTTTTAAGCGATACATTTTTTTTAACAGAGGGGGCAAACGAGCTTTTAGGTCACGTGATGTCACTTTGTCATAAAATAATCGTTTGTCGTATATCGCAACGCTGTGGCACCGTTTCCTTCATGCCGTTATGTGCAGTAAAAACAATCCCTCCACTGCAGTGAGCCGACTTTACGACGACGCAGTTATGTGTTTCGGTGTTCGGGCAAAATCACGTTTTTTATAGTCCCATACGTATAAAGAGTGAAAGACAGGCAGATGTCAAAGGGGAAAAAGATCTGGAAAAAATGAGGTCGAGGTCAATGCGCATAACAATAAGATTCTTGGCCGAATTTCGGCCACAGAGTTGGTTTAAAGCTAGCCATGCACTGCCTGTGTAGGTAAACCTTTACGGTATAGGACATGTAAGGAGCTTATAGAGATAGCCAAGTAGGTACAATGGAGTAAATAAATATGCGCCAAAGATAGTTATCCCACATAAGTCTACGGGTTTTTTCTTGGATCAGACATATTATTTCAGCCATGGTCCATCCCCAATTACAGTTCCAAGCCATCGCGTGTGTGTCACCTTAAAAGCGTGCTTAATTTGCGTTCAGATCACAGTTTAAACTGTAATTTTCCCGCTCGTGGCCACAGCTGGCACTTTTATTGTTCCACCAGATTTATTTACGTCTGTCCTTTGCGGAACAATTTGGAACAAAATTATGCTCCAACTATTATAGCGTGTTGTCAGCGATGACAAATGTCGCAGAGACATGGTCTTTTGTTTATGGTCCTAAATATACGCTTTAGAAACAAGAAGTGAGGTTAGTTTTAAATGGATAACGATAAAAATACAAGGCAAGTATTCAAGGCTTAAAGATCTTCTGTCCAGGACAACCACAATCCTCCACAATCTTATGGTCTCCGATCCGATCTTTCCGAAGGCTCGATCGAGCAAAGTTAGTCTTCCACCCGCCAAACTCAAGCCAATCGTTCCATAAACTAAACAGCAAGTCTCTGACAAGGAATTAGTAACATACGACGCTATACGCTAAGAATGACTCTCTTCTTTTTTCCTGTGTGTTATAATACCAATGCCATCTAGCCCCAAACTAAGCCGAAGCTTGTACTATGGGTACTAGACAATTGATAAACTTACTTAGATATATTTTTTGTAAATAAAAAATACATATTACCTATACATAGTAAACACCCAGACCAAAACAAACAGAATGTTCATGAACACAAATGTTTGTACTGTGCGGAAATCAAAACGACCCTTGACTCAGAAGACTGAGACCACTACCAAATTATCCACCGGGCCTCTCTTTATTTATTAACATTAACTTTCCGCCACGGCAACGCATCCGACTGCCATAATTAAAGTTGCATCACTGACGGACAGACAGACGGACGGATAAGCGCAGCAGTTACAGCCACAAACGGGAAATTAAAACCGGCAGTGACGCTTATTACTGCCGTCATAATGAATCAGCCGGCACGTCGAGTTAATACATACGGCTCGTCTAGGCTAAAGTTTCAGGACGAAATAAATAAATATTAGACAACATCATGATGACTTCAAAAGGTGTGTCTGTGTGTTTTTTTTTTCAAAATCAAAATACCTTTATTCACATAGACTTAATAATCGTCAAGTAAAAAATAATGTGAAAATGTAAAAAGTAATGTAAGAATGTGAACATATTATATTAAAAGTAATGTAAGAATGTGAACATATTATTCCGTGGGTCTCGTGGAAGACGACTAAGGGAATATCAGGAAATGGGCAGCAGAGTTCATCTGGATGATCATCGTTATCATCATCATCATAATCAGCCTTTTGGAGCCCACTACTGGACATAGGCCTCTCTAAGTGTTCGACATTTGTAAACTCTCAAATTCAATTGAAGACATTGATACTTTTCCAGGATTGAACCAGGACAATAAACCTATTAGAAACTTACTTAAATACCATTTGCAAATTGGTTTGAGCATTTACTATAATTAACATTTAAATGTATATTTTCCTCAGCTCATTTAGCTAGCAAATGTAAATGAGATTATCCTAGTCAACTTTTGGAGATCCTCTATGAAAACAAAACACTTTTTTATTGTCTGTAAATAGCAAATGCCTGTGTCCTGGAATTCAAAGTTACACATATTAGAAGATTTAAAATAAATAATTAATATGTACTTAAAATAAAATAAAAAAGTAAATATGAAAAGAAAAACAAAAATAAAAATGAAAAAATTCAAATGTGAAATTAAAAGAAAAGGCAATCAAAGTGAAAGAAATCAAACAAAACAGATCAGTATTCAATCCATTATTTAAAGCAACAAAATGTACAGTTAAATAGCTTCTTACTTGTTTTCTAGGCCAGAATATTAGACAAACATTACCTAAATGGCCGAGCTAGGAAAACCACCATCAATAACTTAGTCAGCAATCTAGCAAACTAAACACAAGTTAGGAAATTAGTTGCTAAGTTGAATTTCAACAGTCGGCCCCTCGAGATGACATAAGTTAAATTGAGTCTTTAGGTAATTGCCTAGGTCTGAAACCATAATTATTTCAGTTAACCAAAAAGAGAGTACTAAGCCAAAGTTAAAAAAATATTAAAACCTTAGTTACGCCCTGCGATCGCCAACCCGCCTGCCCAGTGTGGCTGTATACAGTACCTAAATAAATGAATACGTTTTGTGAAATAAAAATTATCAGGTTATCGCCTAAATCCATCAAAAATACTAAGTACCTACATAACAAATCACCAGTTTAAAAAAAAATTATGTCCTTTTCATTAAGCTGTAAATGGGTTGAAAAAAATAGGAATTTCGTTGTAAAACGTTTAATTAAACTCGCGGCTGTTTTTGTGAGGGTTCCTCTGCCAAATTGGAAAACACGGAACCCATAAAAATTAAGTCGTGTCCACCTGTTATTTTCTCTCGGAAAATAAGTATTATTTTCAGGAAAATAATGTTATGGCTTCGTTTACGCTCTGAAAGTGGATTTCTTCAAACTCATTATGTAGACTGTACATTTGATTTAATATTGATTAACTAGCAAAAGCGATGAAAGAAATAATTTAACAAAAAAAAATCCAACGTCAAGGACTGCTGTGAAAAGTAAAATTAGCTACAGTACTTACTTCTATTTTCGACTACTTGGAAGAATACTTAGTACCTTCTCTCCTAAGCGAATTTTGGCCAATGACCTATGGTATTTGCATGATTTGCTCGGTGGCTCATTTGATCCCCGCACATTATAAACATTTGTGTGCATGAACATGTTTGTTTGTATTGGTCTGGGTGTTTTCTATGTATAATATGTATTTATTAAAAAAAAAAAGTATTTAAGTAGTTTATCATTTGTCTAGTAGGTACCCATAGTACAAGCTTCGGCTTATTTTGGGGCTAGATGGCACTGTGTGGCCCAGCGTGGCATGTCTTGGGTTATTTATTATTTATTTGCATTAGACACCACGCTTGCCAGGCACTTTTTTTATAGTAGCTCGACATAATGGCTTCCCTACGCCTGATGGAAAGCAAAAGAGAAGTCCAAGTCGCTGTGACAACGGGCAAGTAACAAGGGTTGGTGACCGCAGTAGGTTTTAATTGTAGGGGAGGCGGGGGCACCGCCAATCCGTTTCGCACTTCACCGGATTTTTATGATTGGTCCGGGTTGTACAGATGCTAAATGGGGTTCCAATGTAACATTTTTATTGAGTTCTTGTACTTTTTTTATATTGATGGCGTAAAGTTTAAATTGGTTTTGTATTATGAAGATCTTAAGTGCTTGACGAACAATTTAGTTCAGTGACACAGTGATCGCGGGTTCGATCCCCGTGCAATACAAACTTTTGTGTGCGTGTACAATCCTGTTTGTATTTGTCTGGTTTGCTATGTATACTAAGTATTTATTTACAAAAAAAGTATGGAAGTAAGTTTAGTACCCATAGTAAAAGCTTCGGCTTAGTGGCCAGTAATGCATGCCTTAGACTTTTAAATAAATAATTGCTTTTTAGGGCATACCCACGGTACTAAAGGTACAACACCCAAGGCGCTGGCAACCGACCGGTGGCGAGATAACCATCACAATTGAAGGCGAAGCTAAATACCACAGACCAATGACGGGCAGCAGCGTTACCGGAGCGTGAAGCAACGTCCTGCGATCGCCAACCTGCCTGCCCAGCGTGGCGATTATGGGTATATCCTCCATTTTGTTTGCCCTAAATGGCTAACAACAGGAGAGACCTATGTCCAGCAGTGGACTGCAATAGGCTGATGATGATAATGAGCGGAATTCTTTGAATTTCTGAATATTTTAATGAGTTTGGTTTGGGATTAAGACACAAGCACAAGAACAAGAACATCGTTATAAAAACTTATCATCATCCTCTTAGCGTTGTCCCGGTTTGTGCCTCTAGGCCCAGGGTCCGCTTTGACCATGATCCTAAATTTAGCGAGTCTGGTTATTACATTAAAGCGACTGCCATCTGACCTTCGTAACCCTCAGAAAGGGGAACCAGACAAATTTGGATCATGGTTTCACATTCAGAATTAAACTGGATGTGCAGGTTTCCTCACGATGTTTTCCTTCACCGCTAAGCTAGTGGTATAATTCCGCACATAGATTTTTGCAAATCCGGAGGTGCGTGCCCCGCGCGGATTCGAACCGACGACCTCACGCGTGTGATGCGACGATCTTTACCACTAGGCTACCACGGCTCGTTATAAAAACGAATATAAAAAGAAAAACCTTTTGGCCAGGATGTCCAGTCCATTAAACCAAGTAGTTTTAACAATACTGAAATCCTTACTCAACTAACCCATTATTCTACTATACTCGTATCTCTACAATTTCTATATGTATCGGCAGACTTGTAAGCAATAGTCGTGTGCCCATTCCGCGTTCCCCTAAACGAAAAATTTACGGCATCCCCCGTGCCAAATCACATTTCGGCTCGTGATAACAATAAATTTGTTAAGCTGGTAATTTGTTTATTGTTATATCCGTTTTACATACAAGTGTAGCGTTCCTTGTGATATACAGTAAATATAGCTGCAAGTAAACCATCCTTTGAATTTCATCATCATCATCATAAGCCTATTGCAGTCTACTGCTGGATATAGACTTCTCTAGTTGTCTGCCATTTTGGTCAAACATCTGGAAGCTTTACATGTTGAAATGAAAAAATGAAAATGAAAATATATTTATTCAGTATCTTAAGTTTAACAATATTGATACAATGGCTGGGATCTCCATTTAAGTATAGTACTTGTGTTTGGAGACCCCTCTCTTTCTTACAAGATGTAATTTAAAGATACCTACATAACAAAATTATTGTATTAGGTAAGTAATTATTATAAGATAAAATTGATTATTAAAATTAATTTTGATGTGTGTGTGTGTGTGTGTGTGTGTGTACATGTGTGTGTATGAGTGTAATAATATAATATAATGCTATTATGTGTACATTAATTGAAAGGTGATCAATTTATAATTTTGATTTTGATGCTGATATTTATTTATTATTATTATTTATTTATTTTAACTTTGTACTAGGTTTTCTATTTCGTTATAATTTTTGTTTAGGAGCCAGTTGTGAAGTGTTTGTGTGAGCATTCCCATGCTAATTACACATCATCACCCTTTATAATGCCGTAGCGTGTGCGTGGTATTTAGGGTACTATCGAAATTTTTTCGTGTAGGGGAATGGGCTCACTTGCCCGTGGTGCATCATACCGAAGAACATACCAGGCTCTGGTAACTGGTGGCTGTATAACCATCACGATCGAAGGCGTAGCTAAATACCACAGACTGATAACGGGCAGCAGCGTCACCAGAGTAAAAATGTGTACAAAGTACCTACTTTATTTATATTTCATCTAAATAACAATGTGACATGCAAGTAAATAAATAAATAAAAAGCTACGCCTTGAGATCGCCAACCCGCCTGCCCAGGGTGGCAATTATGGGTATACCCATCAGATGTTTACCCTAGGTGGCGAACAACTGGAGAGGCCTATGATGACATCATGTGGTACAATTTAGGCGATTTTATTGCTAATAAGGGATGCTGGAATATTTTTTACTGCAGAAATTTTACCGTAGAAAAAAAATCATGATAATATAGTGGATGAGCTCCGTCATACATATTCGGCGTACATCGCATCATTGATTGGCGCTCTTGATAACACGAGAGCCGGCGAGAGGCAGTGCACAGCGAAGCGGCAGCTCCGTTCCACTAGCGCTTTGCTAGTCATGAGCTGAAGCGTTTTAATTACACATCATCACCCTACAGACCGCAGTGAAAAGACCTCCGGGTCATGTTTCTGCAGGTGAGTAGGGTTTCCAAAGTTCGTCGGGGGCTGACCCTAAGGTTGGGCATATTGGAGCAACTGACAGGTAACTGACCAGTTACTTGCCCGTTGTCACAGGGACTTGGGCTACTCTTTCGCTTTCCATCAGGCGTAGGGAAGCTAATGTCGAGCTACTATAAGAAAAGAAATAATCAGCCTATTGCAGTTCACTGCTGAACAAAGGTCTCTCCAGCTGTTAGCTACTTAGAACAAATAACTATTATCGCCACCGCTGGACAGGCAGCTAGCAAATCGCAGGTCGTGCCCGTCAAAGATCTATGGCATTTAACTTCACGTATTTACCCCGCCTAATGAACCAAGGATTGTAAGAGGAAGGATCATGAAAGCTTCAGCGCCCGCTACCGCCTCCGCTCCCGCTACCGCTCATACCCAGCCCCCCGCACACACGCCGGAGGCCCGACATCGCCTATATCGAAGTCGTTCACAAGATGGACCTTAATTTCCGCTCTCAGATGCCTTAACATAGCTTATATTTTATATTTCACCGCCTTACATCTCGGAGATAGCTCTCAGACGCTTTGATGGTAAAGATCGTTTATTTTTTTGTCACCGATACTGTAATAAGTTATTTTAGGCCCCGAATCGATATTTGTGTCGTAAAAAGGGTGTGGGAGCGAAAGATGTTAGCTGGGCTTGTTATAAGAAGAATCGTAAGTACCGTACTTGGTATTATGATAGTTAATGCAATACATATAAATGAAAGAAAAAATGCAGAGCAAAATTAAAGATATCATAGAAGAAAAAGTAAATGGGCCTCTGAATGTATAAAGCTGCCCTCTGACGAAAATGGTCGCGGTTCCATTCCCACACAATACATAATTATATTGTGCATAGACATGTATGTTTGTATTTGAAGCTATTATGTCGAGCTACTATAAGAAAAAAAATATGATACTGACGTAGTAGCTTATGTATTCACATGATATAACATCAATGCAACACAGTATCTCCACTTTTTAAAGTCGGTAATAAAATGTGATACCTTAAAAAGTAATACAACTGTTGTCTCTCCCATTTGTCGTTAGGGCCATTTCTGAAACCTAATACCCAAAAAATGATATTTCTGTTCTCATGTCGTAATATTAGTAACTCTATTTCAGCTGTAGCAAATACTGAAAATAGTATTCTTAAAATTTGTGGTGTAAAATGTAAGCGATAGCGATTTTAGAGCATTTTTAAACATACTTCAAAACAAAACAGAGTCAGATTCTCTATTTATTTTTATGAATTTTATTTGTATTTTGTAGGCAGGCGTTTTTATATAAACTACTTACGTCATGTTTCCGTCAGCTCCATCTAGTGTCAAATTAAGCCAAAGCTTAGTCTACCTTTTATCAGCAAGTTGTCCGGCGCAAAAAAAAGTCAGCTGGATTTGTTTAAATGGTGCTCTTTTTATTGGAGTTTTGCATCTACGATTATTGTAGATGTTTTAGTAGGCAAAAATAAGCAGCACCTTCCCGGGTAGCGTGCGCGTAGATCCTCTGTCGTTGTTGACGCGCTGTCAGGCAGCAGCGCGTTTGCTGCGCTCTGAATTGGCCGCGACGACGCCGCCGGCAGATGATTGGTTGTAGACGTTCAATAGGGACGCGAACACAAGTTACCCTTCTGACAACTCTTGTTACTTACACCATACTAACACGGAACATACGACTGAAAGAGAATGTCTCCTTACAGGACACGCTGTCACATAAATTCAATTTCTCGACGGTGTCCAAATGACATGCCTCTTTCGGGGAATTGGTCAGCGTTACCCTGATAGCTCTGATACGTTTTGTTTGTGGATTTTTTTTATAACAAAATGGGGAAAATATAAAGTAAAAACAAAATGGTGACTTTTGTGTTACACGAGAATGGAGGATTGAGTTTCATATGGACGCTGGTTAGTAGGTAGTTGCTGTTAGAAACAGATTTATTCATTATTTAAATTTAGAAAACATTCTAATTTTACTCAAATAAGTTTGTTCGAAGCAACTTTCTGCGACCTTCTTTCCAAACAGCTACGATTTGCGAGCCTTCAAGAAACGAGCATACTTCTTCATCTTCATCATCAGCCCCCATCAATCCACTGCTGGATCATTTAGGCCTCTCCCAATGCTCGCCACTTCGATCGGTCCAGGGCCTCCCGCATCCAGCACTTGCCAGCCGTCCTGCGCAAATCGTCACTCCACTGGCCTGAGGTCGTCCTACACTATGTTTGCCGATACGCGGTCTCCACTCCAGAACTCGTTTACCCCAGCGGTTATCGGTTCTGCGGCTGATGTGGCCAGCCCACTGCTACTTCAGCTTACTCATCGCGTGAGCATACTTACTCCTATTAAAAGGCCGGCAGCGACCCAGAACTCGATATTAGTTGCGGGTGTCCACGGGCGAGGTCGACTGCTTAACATCAGGCATCACATTTGCTCGTCTGCCGCCTTTTGCATAAAAAATACTTACTTACTAAAAACTACCTTTAAGCCGGATAACCTCCAGTATCATGTTTTTGCTCCAACGCAGATTCAAACCTTATACTTCACGGTTATCATGTGATACCAGCGACCACTGCAACGAGGCCTATTACAGCCATTCAAGTAAAGTTAATCAAAGAAGTATTGTTCCCAACAAAAAATCTAAACAATCGTAATACACGCGAAAAAAAACCTATCCGATGATACATGTTGTTTTCATTTGACATTAATCTGGTAAAAAGTTTCTTTGACCCTCAGTCCCAACTCCCCAGGTAGGGATGTAGGGTTGGTACCATTTGATTATTTTTTTAATATGTATTTTTGTTGTATCATAGCATGACATGATGGCTTCTCTGCCTGATGGAAAGCGATAGATAACCTTTCAGTTGCCACTCGCATGCCGGCAAAACCTACTGTGGTGAAGAACTCCACTGCCAAGCGTGGTAACTAAGGCCAAACAAATGATAATTGTCATTGGGCTCATAGGCTTCCACGTCCAGCAGTGGAAGTTTACAAGCTTGATGATGCTGATTACTTAAATAAGCAATACCGAAAAAAAAACGTTTAGAACAGATACATCAGAACAATGCCTGATTATTTAAAGGCGGCAACTCACACTTTGACTGACTGGTAAACATAATACATCAGTCAGGAGGTTAGTCGCTTATTAATGTGTGCGGTGACTTTCGCAAGAAGCTACGCACTGCGATCGCCAACCCGCCTGCCCAGCGTGCGATTATGGCAAAGCCTCCAGATGTTTGCCAAAAAGTGGCGAACAGCTGGAGAGGGCCTATGTCCAGCATTAGAATGCGATAGGCTTAAATCCACAAAAGGTTTCCTATTTTTACCTTTTTAATTAATCGTACAGCTACGAAATGGGAGCCTTCAAGAAACGAGCGTACTCCTATTTATAAGGCCGGCAGCGACCCCAGATACTCGATTTGAGTTGCGGGTGTCCATGGGCGGTGTCGACTGCTTACCATCAGGCATCTAATTGCTCGTCTGCCGACCTCTTGAATAAAAAAAATTAAAACTTTGTATACCTACATAGATATCTCAGAGGCAGCCCTATTGCAAATCCCAGTAGGGATAAGATTGATTTGAGTAAATTTTGTACCGAAAAACATTGTTTGTTGGATTCTCTTTGTAAGGTGGTCTCTCGCACGTTTCTGTTAATTGAACACAATGTTTCTTCAGTAGATATAACAATAATATAGATTGCCATCGATACTCTTAGAATCCGTGTGGTTTTGGATTAGAATGGAACCACCCCATATCTCCAGTGGGTGCGTAGAAGACGACTAAGGGTATCAGGAAACGGGCAGCAGCGTTAACCTGGGCACAAATCAAACCCACGCGACTGCCAAGCGTGGAGATTTTTTTTTAGAGAGAAATGCATTAGGCACCGTCGTGCCACCTCCAGGGGGAGGGTGACATGGTGTGTTGGGACTCACACTTCCCGAAATGGGAGGGTATACCCACTAAGCCCCCCTGTGTGGCCCAGTGGGCAGGCAAGTTGCAGGGACACGGGTAAACGGCCGAAGCATACGGCCGCATCCCTGCATGCCCTAATCAGCCGCAGATGACAAGCGGCCGGCACTTCCTGGAATACTCCTGTACCTAGGTATAACCTACCTCATCTGTACATCACCTAGGTACATCGTCTAATGCGCCTGCCACACCAGAGTATTCCATTAAACCGCGAGTGGCTGTTTCCTCCACTTCTTGGCATATCTGTCGATCTTAGAAGAAAAGCTCCTGGCATTAGCTGGACGGGGAAAGCCGCATCAGCAGTTGTCGGTTCTGCGGTTGATTTGTGCAAGACCACTGCCATTCAGCATTACCAATCCGATGAACTGTGGAGATAACCTTGGTTCTCAGTTGGATCCCTTCAACATCATCAGCCTAAGTCCACTGCTTCATATAAGCCTCTCCAGGCTTCGCTCCTTTGGGCATATATCTGCCTGTGTAAATCCCTCTATTACCCATAATCGCCACACTGGTCAGGGCAGAAAGTAGCTCCTCGCTCTAGTGACGCTGCTGCCCGTCACACCTTTAATCGTGATGGTTATACCGCCACCAGTCGGTTGCCAGAGCCTCACAGCGAACAAGATAATAGGTCCCCGTACATCCCTTCAAGTCCTGTTATTGCACCCTAATAAACTAACTTATAACAAAAAACCACTAAAACATTATCTCCCACTGGCACTGTCAACTGCAATCCGACGCCATTTTGAATAACGGCGCGCAAGGGACCAACTGTCATTTCAGAATTTAATTCAGAGCCGTAAGAAAGCGAGAAATGTTTACAGATCCAGATTTATTACTTAAGACTTCAGCAGTCGAGTTTAAGAAGGGATAATTCGTTGTTATCTTCCCCTTTAAAATTCATGGCTTCCTCCATTGGGGACCGGAGCGAGAGCGGAATGGAGGAGGCATTATTAAAATTATATTTGAAGCGGAAATTTTAAATAAAAGTCTTTTTTTGCTTCGTATTTCGACGGAGCTTTCATTTTTAAGACGTTATAAGTAGTAATAATAATATATGTTACGAAGACTGATAGGTAAACTTGACTGACCCGGTGGCTCTCAATCGGAAGTGACCTCTTTCCCCTGATCAGTGGGTTTGATTTCCACCCGGGACAAACATTCGTGTGATGTACATTTGTGATTGTTGCGTGTCTGGGTGTTCATATTTGTATTGAGTATATATTTTTGGGTACCTTGCTGTTCTAATACTCATAACACAAGTGTATAAGCTACTTACCTACTTCGGTATCGGAGCAGTGGATGCGATGTTGTCTGATATTATTTTATTTAGTTTGTAATTTTTTTCTTTGCTACAATTTATTTTGGGGATCGGATCCCGAAATGAGGTGATCCGGCAGAGAACCAAAGTCGCCGACATAGCTCACCAGGATTAGCAAACTGAAGTGGGGCGGTGGGCTGGCCACATCAGCAGTAGAACTGATAACCGTTGGGGGTAAACGAGTTCTGGGGTAGAGACCGCGTCTCAACAAACGTACCGTAGGACGCCCTCAGGCCAGGTGGAGTGACGATTTGCACAGGACGGCTGGCAAGTGCTGGATGCGAGAAGCCCAGGATCGATAAAAGTGGCGAACATTGGGAGAGGCATATGTCCAGCAGTGGCCTAATAGAAGATGATGATTTTGTAATGGTATTGTAGGCGATATACTGCGGTAATCTCTTAACATAAACGGGTCGTAGGCTTGGTGCTACTTTGCTCGGCGTTATATAAAAAACCTTTCAACCCGTTAACTTAAAACCTTTTTCGTCAAATCCATTATTCGCCGTCTCGTCCGATCCGTCCTCGCAACGGCCAGACGGTCCCAACTTATTTAATTAGTACCCCGTAATGAGCGGCCTAGCGACAGTTTAAATTCGGTTTAATTTTTAGTTAATCGTTAGTGAGGAAATGGCGTAGCGTTTCGTTTCTCCCGAATTTAGATTCGCGAATATTGAGAGTTATTTTAAAGGAATAGCTTTTAACCCTCTCGGCATGGTCGAGCCCCGTACCAACACGTTATCTGTTGATCATCATCATCACCAGTCCATCAGAGTCCACCGCTGGACATAGGTCTTTCCAATTATTTGGCACTCTGGGCAAACATCTATAGGATTTACCTATAATTGCCAAAGGGATCACAGAGCGCAGCTCCTTGACCCAGTGACGCTGCTGCCCGTCATCGGTCTGTGTTATTTAGCTACGCCTTCAATTGTGATGGTTAGACCGCCACCAGTTTGTTGCCAGCGCCTCGATTGTTATTCGGCAGGATGCACCACGGGCAAGAGAGGTTGACTTTTAGTGAAATGATAATAGGCCGCTCCCTTACATCATCATCATCACCAGCCTATTGCAGTCTACTGCTGGACATAGGCCTCTCCAGTTGTTCGCCACCTAGGGCAAACTTCTGGAGGATATACCCATAATCGCCACGCTGGGCAGGCGGTAGGCGATCGCAGGGCGTAGTTTGTCGCTCCAGTGAAGCTGCTGCATGTCACCGGCCTGTGGTATTCAGCTACGCCTACATTTGTGATGGTTATACCGCCACTAGTCGGTTGCCAGTCCCTTGTTTGTTGTTCGGCAGGATGCTCCACGGGCAGGTGAGGTTGGCTTGGAGCGAAAAAATGGTAGGCCGCTCCCTTACATCCCTCAACAACGTTGCAGTCTTACCAGTATGTAGTACCAATGCATAGTGCATTTTCCGTTATATACAACTACCCAGCTATAAGCTAATGTTTGCGCGCGGCGTTGCTTGCACAGCGCTCGAACGACGCGCCCGATCTAGGGGAAGTATAATATTTGCGACGCTCCGTCTGCCTGTCGCTACAGACAGACAATTTTATTTTATGTAAACCAACTGCTATGAAGATGCGAAATTGTGCATTGTTTTGCTTTGTCTTGTTGTGAACAGACTATGGTAGGTACACAAGACTACACATCGATTTGTCACTGTTTTGATAAATAAATAGAGAGACAGGCTCGGTGGCTCATTTGGTAGTGACCTCTGCCCTCTGAGCCAAGGGTCGTGGATTCGATTCCCGCGCAGTACAAACATTTGTGTTCATGATCATGTCTGTTTGTATTGGTCTGGGTGTTTTCTATGTGTAATATGTATTTATTTACAAAAAAAATGTATCTAAGTAAGTTCATCAGTTGTCTAGTACCCATAGTACAAGCTTCGGCTTAGTTTGGGGCTAGGTGGCGCTGTGTGGCCCAACGTGGCATGTCTTGGGTTATAAAAAAAAGATCATAATTATCAGCCTATCGCAGTCCACTGCTGGACATAGGTTCCAGTTGTTCGCCACTTTGGTTGAACATCTGGTGGCTTTGCCCATAATCGCCTGAGCAGGCGGGTTGGCGATCGCAGGGCCTAGCTTCTCGCTCCGGTGACGCTACTGCCTGTCATCCTGTTAATTTATCAGGATAACGGGAACTTAATTTTTGACTGCACATTCTCTACCCATCAACTTTTAGGTCGTACAGAGGTTAGATTATTGTGGGGATTTTTGCACACCATAAAAAATTACTTAGATGTAGACAAAGTATACAATTCATACGGTCTTATCGCTATGAGCGATCTCTTCCAGGGAACCTTGATTAGGAAATAGCAAGAAAGGGAGAGGTAGCGTAGTCTGTAGTGATACTGTCCAAAATAATATTAATTTGTGGACTCAGTAAATTGTTTTTACTATCTCTTACAAATAAGATAAACAAATTAATTAGATCAACTGTACAATATAAATAAGTTTACTGGCCCATTTGGCAGTGACCCCTGCCTTTTGAACCAAAGGTCGTGGGTTTGATCAATCAAGTTATGAACATTTTTTTTTAGAAAGAAAGAAAGATTTCTGTTTATTTCGTTTCTAGATGTAGGTATATACTCGTATTTGTGGTACCGTCGTTGTTCTGATACCCATGACACAAGACTTACTTAAGGATTGGATCAATGTGCGTCTGATATATTATATTTATTAGTTTTTCTAACATACTTAATTCAGTAAAGTAAAAAAGTCAGTACAATTCAAACGATCACTAGCTTTGTTAAATGGAATCTTTAAGAAAACACAAACGTAGGTAAATGCTATACAATCTTTATCAAGTTATGAATAACAGTTGCTTCAAACTGAGGTAATGTTTTTCAATACAATTTTGTCCTTACAGACTAACTTATAATGTACTTTGACATACATTTTAAATAACATGGTTGATATCACCAATTCAACAGTTATTTCCACGTACTGATAAAATGTATGTACCTAATAACACGTATAATTTAACTTAAAAAAGCTTTTTAGCAAAGTTGTAATTACATGCCTAGATACCATCTTAATTACCTAAATATTATAATTAGTTCCAATATATGTTTATTATTTCTAACTGTAACATATTTCTATAGTATTTCCGTATAGTATGTCTTACCGAATTTATTTTCTAATTTTTGTGGATTATGCTATTTCGACTCCAACATTGAGTCTAAAGGTTTTTACAAAGAAATTCGTCTTTTTTTGCCGAGGTCCTTGTTCCTGGCTGATGTTAATTCCACCGTAGACCTTAAAACCGCGCAAGTTAAAGTCAAACTCAAACCAAACGTGTAAAAAACTTGCTTCACTTCACTTATTTTTCAAACACACCACAGGTTTCTTTGCGGAAACATTGGGATACATCAATAATCGTAATCTTTCAACTCTACACATCTTTCCCCCACTCGAACGTGGTACTCTGGACACCCTACAGGCTTAAAAATGTTTCTATTCACAACACTAGGCACATTATTAACACTATTCTGCTTCGTGAGATTGTCAAGTACATCATCACTGAAGAAAATGGTAGCCTCATTGCGTGATCTAGCCATAACTTGCCATAGGAGCAAATTTAACATCACAAAGATTCTTACTATTTCGTGAGCTCCAAACATTTTCTGATATGAACGTGTGTGTACAGAGACTGATTAAAACGCACTGTTATTAATTTGTCATACACTGACTAATTACGGGAATCAACGTTACGCATTTGTTAATTATAAACTACTTATATCTGGTATCTTGTGGCATAGTTATAATTACTGTCTAAACAATATAGATAGATAGGTATTCTTTACTTTTCACCATACATTTGTCTAAAACTAGGTATAACAGACATACGTTATAAAGTATTCCTACCACTTTTTCATCATCATCATCATCATCAGCCCACATCAGTCCACTGCTGGACATAGGCCTCTCCCAATGCTCGCCAGTTCGATCGGTCCCGGGCCTCTCGCATCCAGCACTTGCCAGCCGTCCTGCGTAAATCGTCACTCCACCTGGCCTGAGGGCGTCCGCTTTTTAGCAAAGTTTTAATTAATATACTGTTCTTAATTACCTACATAATAATAATTAGTTCCACATGCATTTCTTACCGTATATTTTCTCTTATTATTGGGGATTTTCCTTAATATAATCATTATTATTTCGACTTCTATATTGAGTTTATAGGTATCAACAGATACTGTATACAGATATGTAGATGACCGGTGGTATTTACAAAGAAATTCTTCGCTATCTTCTTTTCTTTGCAGAGTTCCTTGTCCTAGGATGATGTTTACTCCACCGTAGACCTTAATAGACCTTAAAATCGCGCAAGTTAATATCAAGCGCTAACGAATTACGTGTAAAAAACTTGCTTCAATTCACTTATTTTTCAAACACACCGGTTTCTTTGCGGAAACATTGGGATACACATCAATAATCGTAATTTGTCAACTTTACACAAGTTTCGCCTACTCGAACGTGAGAGTCCGGACACCCCACAGGCTTAAAAATCATTTTATTCACAGCAATATGCACATGATTGACACTTTTTTGCTTCATGAGACTGTCAAGAAAACCATCATTGAAGAAAATGGTATCCTCGTTGCTTGGTCTAGCCGTGACTTGCCATAAGACCAAATTTAACATCACAAAGATTATTACAAATTGGTGAGCTCCAGACATTTTCTGATAAGAACGTGTGTGTACAGGGGCTGAGTTAAACGTACTGTTATTCATTTGTCATACACAGACTGATTACGGGAATCAACATTAGGCCTAGTTCCCAGTACGCCGGACCGTCAGATACCGGACATAGTATGCATGTCGCAGTCATCTGGTTGAATCTCCTATTCAATTGAATCGCTAGCGCGTTCATTGAATGACGACATTCAATTGAATGACTAGACCGAACGTTGACTAAACACGCGTCACTTAACGTCCAACTAGGTAGCGGATTGAAACATAGCCCTTTGAAAAGAGCGGACGTAAAAGCAGTCAAGTGATTGTAATTTAGTTCATTTTTTTCCCGCGCGGCGTTAGTAGTCACTAAAACAAATATGGCGTCGAACATGATCACCTGAGTGTTGATATTTTTTTGATTAGATTTACTTTAAACTTACTTATACGTAATAAAATAGTGTGACAGCATGGATTTACCTATTAATACGCCGCCTCCGGATAATTTTAAAGAAAAATTATAAACTAAACATTACACAGTCGGCTTTTACCCATTCAAAGACTATGCTAAAATGACGTTCAGTCAAGACGTTAAACGTTTCATTCAATAACTTGACGAGTTGTCCTTTAGGCATTCAATTAAATGTCGTCATTCAATGAACGCGCTAGTCATTCAATTGAATAGCAGATTCAACCAGATGACTGCGACATGCACATTAATAATAATAATAATAATTTATTTATTTGGAACAATACAATGATTAACATTTTAACAGGTTACGTTAACTGCTGTATTAGTTGTTAAAACTGTGTTACAGCTGCTAGCGCCCACCTCCAGTGCGAGAGACAGCGTTCCCTTAATATAATTAATAATAGTTACAGACAACTTTTTCACAAATTAAAAGAAAAACAAAAGTGTTAAGTGTTGTGTGTATGTGAAAGTGTGTGTATGTGTAAGTGAAAGTGTGTGTGTGTGTGTGTGTGTGTGTGTGTGTGTGTGTGTGTGTATGTATGTGCGTGTATGTATCTGTGTGCGTGTTTATTCCTTCTCTTCCGAACATTTCTATGGCTACAACAGTTTTTCTATGTCATCATAGGTTTGGTTTTGCAGCCACTTATAAACAATTAATTTACACTCCCGCAAAGTATGTGAATATATTTTGAGTAACTTATTGACTTTATTATACAATGAGGGAGCGATGCCATGGTAAAAACGGCGTGACAACCTAAGTCTGAACTTTCGCACCCTACACACTCTACCACACCTACGTCTGTGTTCCCCCAACCGCGGACAATATGCAAGCTGCGAGTGCTGTCGCAGTATTACCTGCTGGATAAAAAGTTGTCTGATAGTTAATACCTTAGTTTGAGCAAACAATTTAGCAGTGGGGTACCGTATAGGCCTAAAGGTCATAACTTTGAGGACCGCTCTTTGAGCTCTTTCCAAACGAAGCATGTGCGTCTTTATGCAGCCACCCCAGACTACAATACAGTATGTAACTATAGTCTGGGCCAGAGAATAGTACACCATCTTTAGCGTGGGAAAATCTAAAATAGGTCTAAGTTTTTTAAAAACAAACATGAGCTTTCTCATACGCGAGACTAAATTTTGAACATGTTCCTTCCACGAAAGTGTGTCATCCACAACCAAGCCCAGATATTTAATTGACGATATTTGTTGTATTGTGGTACATTGACAGATATCCGATGCTCGACTCGCATCACAAGTATGTGCTCGAATCTCAACCGGGGATAGAGGCCGACATGACGCATTTGGAGCAAAGGCAATTAATTTCGTTTTTTCTAAATTAAGGGTAAGGGAATTATTTGACAGCCAGGTCATAACTTGCCTAAGAGCCGTTTCGGCCAGCATACCCGCCTCAGACCAAGACTCGCCCCACACAATCAGCGCCGTGTCATCCGCGTATGCTACCAATTTCGTGTTTGGTAGAGAAAGAGTAGCAAGTTCGTTGATATAAATCAAAAACAGGATTGGCCCAAGGATACTGCCCTGCGGAACGCCAAAACTAGTAAAAACATCATCACTGGCAATCCCATCGACAACAACACTTTGACTTCGTCCAGTAAGGTAGCTTTCAAACATATTCAGGGCCAAACCCCTTATACCGATGGTATTTAGCTTGTCGAGGAGGATTGGAATTGATACAGTATCAAACGCCTTGGTCAAGTCAAGGAAGATACCGAGTGCCTTTTGTTTCTTCTCTAAGCATTCAACAACTGTTTCTGTAAGAACCAGGATCGCATCCTCAGTGCATTTTTTTGCTCTAAAGCCATATTGATTTGGTGATAGCAGATTGTATTTATCTAAGAAGTTAAGGAGCCTAGAGTTTATAAGTTTTTCCAATATTTTGGAAAATGTTGTAAGCACTGATATCGGTCTATAATTGCTAATACTGCATCTATCACCACTTTTGTAGATCGGTCGCACAATAGCCCTCTTAAAGACGCTGGGGAAGACACCACTGTTCAAAGAAAGATTAAATACATAAGTAAGGATTGGCACTAAAATATGTCTGGCAGACTTAACTAGCTTTGCTGAGACTCCATCCCAGCCCACGGCACAGTTTTGTCTCAAACTCAAAACAATTCTATCTACCTCATTGCAATCAGTGTCAAACAACCCCATCGTATGCGTAACATGGCTAGAAGGTGAATTTTCGCTGGCTTTTGGGGAGAGGGGGTTGTGATTTTGATTTTTGGACTTTGTGATTTCCGAGGCCAAATCCTTCCCTATACTTACAAAGTAGTTGTTAACTTTATTTACGGAACAAAGTGGATCACTATCGAGAGAGAGAAGTTCGCTAGGCTTGACATAATTGTTATTAATACTAGCTGTTTTTTTGATGAGGTTCCACGTCGCTTTAGGGTCATTTCGATGTTTATTGAATTCGGATCGTTCGTATTCACGTTTAACTTTTTTTAAACGATTATTACAAAAGTTTCGATATCTGGAAGCCATGGTTTTTAGAACTTCGTTTTCAGGGTTCTTTTTCGATTTATGGCATAATTTATCCCGGTGGCGAATACAACGGAGAAGCCCGGGAGTAATCCATGGATTCTTTATTCGTTTTCTACTAGGTATTTTAATAACTACTGAATTTTTAGCAATAATTGAGGAAACAGCTCTAACCAAATTTGTTGCAGCAGTCTCAACGTTTTTTGAATTCAAAACGTTTGAGAAGTCCGTTGATTCCAGGTCTCTTCCGCAGGCCGCGAGATCAACACGGGATTGTTCTTTGGGATATGGCACATTGCAATGGATATTAGCCTCATCACAGCACACCACCAAGGGCGCATGGTCTGTAATGAAGGAATCTAGCACTAGAGTAGTAGTTTGGTTACAGGTTTTAACTATAACGTGGTCTAGGCAATTGCTATGGCGCGTTGGTAAATTATGAGCCGGCAGCATACCATGTGATGCCAGCAAATCCAGGTAATTATCAGCATGTTGGTCCATAGCTTGAGTTGCTATATTTATGTTTATATCCCCAATCAGAATAATGGTTTTATATTTATTTAGCATCTTAAGAGTAGAGTCTAGGCTACTGATAAAATTCTCGGTATTTCTAAAGGACGGAGACCTGTAGACCGATATCAGCGCTACATCCTGTCTGAAAGTAGTGATTATACAATTTGCATCATGAAAGATTGGTTGTTGGAAGTCGCAGGGGATTTCATTACGTACATAAACTACTACTCCATCATTTTGGCTTGCAAAACTTGATTTATGATAGACGAATCCCGGTAAATCGGGAATAAACGGACATTTACTTAACCAGCATTCGGAGAGTACGACTACATCTAGACGTGTATTAACCCTTTGCAGGAGACAGGATAAGCTGTCGAAATTACAGGATATGCTTCTGATGTTCACATGAAATATGTTTAATGCTTTTTGATGTTTAGAAGTAAATGTAAGGGTATCTTCAGGTAGACATGCAAAACATTTAGACACCGAAAGCTTGTCAATATCGCTAGTGATTATATTGTTTTCATCCATAGTGATTTAATGCAATAAGCAACAGGTACATTGAAACAAAAAATGCAATTGTTATATAATGTTCCAAAACGTAGCTATACCGGGAATGAGCGGCCCAGCATGGGTCCGTAGCGGTTATATGTATCAAAGAATATTTGTTTATTATATTATATATAGTGGCCGGTTGTAAGAAATTATGTGATTTTGTATGTCCAACAGTTATATTAAGGTGAATTATTTTGTGAAGAGTATGTATTTTCTGTGAGTGTGTGTCAATGTATGTAATTTTTTGTGTGTGTAAGTATTTGTTACAGTCGAGTCCTCCAAAGTAGAATTTTACATAATTATAAAAGGTTAGTTTGCGAAGCTCAGGTATTAAACAATAATAAAGTAATATTGATATTTTTATAAGGGATGTTATATGAAAAACGCATAGTCACTTTCCTGAGATCTTTTCCAAATCTTCTTCTGTGTTTATGCGTATGTGTGCGGAACCTTCTCTCTTACGTATATACACATTGCCACTGGCCGTCCAGCAAAAGCTATAGTCATTTTGCTTAGCGAATTCACGAGACAAATAAAACAGTCTCTTTAATTTTGGCGTTAAGGATTCACTGATGTAAATGACATTGGGCGATCCAGGAATGCGTACATGTTGTGTATTGAGTCGCTCCGCTCCTTTTAGTTTGTTGAATTTTTTAAATAAAGATAGGAACCTGTTTCTCTGCATCATACTGGCCAATTCTACGATAATTGGTTTGTTAGCTTCAGATTTTGAGAATGCCCGATATATATCTCGAATATCCTTAGTGTCAATTTCCTCGCCCAAAACCTCGCCTAGTTTGGTTACAATAGAACAGAGATAATCTTTATTTTCTTGATCATTTTTCGGTATATTTCTTATTTCCAGGTAGGTTGACCGTGATTTTTTTTCTAAGTAGTCAATTTTTTGTTCAATCGATGAGATGTACTGCAGATTACTCGATAGGTCTTTTTCAATTACATTGATTCTGCTATTCAACTCCTCATATTTTGAAGACATAAATTCCACAGACTTCATTATTTCAGAGTTTTGTTCTCTAATAATTTTTACAGTTTCCTCCATCAGAGACAACTGCTTTTCCTGGTTCGCTGCGAAGTTGCTGAATTGCATTCTCATTTCTGTCATAAATGAGCGCATCTCGTTATGGTCGTCGCCGTCACCGTCAAACTTTCGCTTATTTCGTTGCGTTACATTCCCATCCGATGGATAGGATAAAGTTGAAGTTGGCTCATGTTGTCCAGTTGTTCCCCCAGAGGGCAGTGGTGATTGTTTAGGAGTCGTTTTCCCTTTGGCAACACCTTTTCCGCAACTTGATTTTGCAGTGTTAGTCGTTGGCGACAGAGGCGCCGCCACTGGCTTCTTCGGCGGGGTGCGTTTTAACGGCATATTGGCCAAGTGGTACCAGGGAAGCAGATACTTATTGCAGGTATACAGCAGAATACGGAACGAGAAACACAGACTTTAACAGACTCAACAGCTTGTAGTACGTGATATTCAGTCACCAGGGAAACATAGACAGGCGGCATAAACCGACTAGATGACCACTGTGCGCGTCATTGATGTTTGATGCGTACGCACTTCCACCGCGTTCGGCAGTTCTATTATTTCACCCTTATTTTCAGTGAAAATAATGTAAACAATAGTAAATAAATAACGTAGTTATTATGTAGCACTAGGGCAACAAAAACAGGAACAGGTAAGAAGCAGCGTCTTCTTAGGCCCTCTTGTTCGTGAAGCGACAAAAACGGCTTAGATTTGGTGTACGGCGAGCGAGTACCAGGACCATAGAACGTAGCAGGAGGTAAGCGGCACGCGGCGTATGTATTGAGACCCGCTATGACGTCAGCGTGTGTGTAGATTTGGTGCACGGCGAGCGAGCAGTACCAGGACCACAGAACGTAGCAAGATGTAAGCGGCGCGCGGCGTATGAAATGAGGCCCACCGTGAGTGAGCCAGCGAGGTAATGAGGCCCGCTATGACGTCAGCGTGTGTAGGTACGACTCACATACAATCCACGCCGATGATGCGGATGGCGCGATGTGCTGGCGCGATGGCTTCAGGCGCTTAGTGTAACCTCTTCACTTTTATGCTATCCTATTTTTTTACTTGCGATTTTTAGTAAATATTCAATTTAAAATTTAGAAATAAATTAAAAACGGTTTTGGATACGTGCACTCGCGAACGAGGTCCAGAGGGAGGGGACATTACACCGGATCCCCGAAGAAAATCGGACAAGCACCTCAGTTGAATTTGGGCCTGCGCCCACAATGGCAGACGAAATTGGTGTGTTGTGGTGGTGGTGGTACAGAAGGCAAATCAAAAGAAGTATTGGGCACATCCTATCTGATCTCTTCCGGACATCTTTAAAGGGTATATTTTATTATAGTGGCGCATTTGATGAATTTAATAGGGGGCGTATTTATTTTTATTGCGTCTGGAGGATATACCCATTAAGTATTAGCGGAAATTGCACTACATCAAAGGAAAGCGTTAAACTTAAACATTATAATTTTACATAACCTTTTTAAAAGCTTCTTAATTAATAATATTTATTCGACTCTTAATAAAAGATCTAACTCAAAATATCACACACAAATGTTTGTCCAACCCGTCACTGTGTCAAAGGCAGCTGAACCACTGAACCACTGAACTGGTCATCAATTTAAAGCAAAACCGAAGCCCAAGTCGCTACTGCACGTGACAAGTAACTAAATCAATCATTTCTCAGTTGCCACCGCCATGCCGGCCTGTGAGATACATAGCTCTAGCTACATCGACTGTTCCTGAAACGTTTCAGAAAATCATATTTGTATACGTAGCTTAGAGGTCCTCAATATCTATATAAATAAAAATGAATTGATGTTCGTTAGTCTGATTAAAACTCGAGAACGGCTGGGCCGATTAAGCTGATTTTGGTTTTAAAATGTTTGTCGTAGTCGAGGGTAGGTTTAAAAGGTAAATAATGGGTGGTACGACGTCTGCCGGGCCAGATAGTGAAATATATTATAACCCAAGACATGCCACGCTGGCCCACACAGCGCCACCTAGCCCCAAACTAATCCGAAGCTTGTACTATGGGTACTAGACTGATTAACTTACATAGATACATTTTTTTTGTAAAAAAATACATATTATACATAGAAAACACCCAGACCAATACAAACAGACATGTTCATGAACACAAATGTTTGTACTGTGCGGGAATCGAACCCACGACCCTTGGCTCGAAGGGCAGAGGTCACTGCCAAATGAGCCATCGAGCCAATCAAGTCATTTTTTTAGATAGATAGTTCTTTATTGCACAAAATACAAACATTTACAGAAAGGGTATTGCATAGAGCTTGCGGTACAATATAGATCTTGTCGCTAGTAAGCGATCTCTTACAGACATCAACCTGAAGGCTACAGTCCGAAAAAGTCACTGAAGAAAGTTGAGTCACATTTTTTTTTTATAGTGGCTCGACATAATGGCTTCCCTACGCCTGATGGAAAGCGAAAGAGAAGCCCAAGTCGCTGTGACAACGGGCAAGTAACTGGTCAGTTACCTGTCAGTTGCCACCGCCATGCCGGCCCAACCCCAACCCCCCACGAGCTCCGGAAACCCTACTCACCGGCAGAAACACGACTCAGAGGTCATTTGACTGCGGTATTCTATAGGGTGGAGGTCCTTCCCCGGACGGGCGGCTCAATTCGAGCGAAGATTCGCTATGCCCTACCTCTCTTAAACACATAATATGATCACTGCTTTACTGCACTGCACTTACAGTCTACTGCTGCACTCATTCTCTTAAAATGCTCCTCATTTTTTTATCCTTCGCGTATCTCGCAGTAGCTGGACTGCCAAGTTGCACAAATCATCGCTACTCCTGGCTTGAAGGCATCCTATACGTTTACCGAAGCGCGGTCTCCACTCCACTCATTTACCCAAAGTTGTCGGTTCTACGGCTGATATGGCCAGCCCACTGCCACTTCAGCTTGCTAATCCGGTAAGCAATGTCGACGACTTTGGTTCTCAGTCGGATCGCTTCACTTTAGATTCGAGAGTCACATCACAAACACAAACACAGAGATAACCAAACTTCTTTTATTCTTGATTGAGGATTACTATTGTGGCTCCGCAATCCTGATCTCCAGGTTTTCAGCTGGTTTTATTTGAGGTATAGGTAGTACCACTGACTCGAGAAGAAAAGTTGCCTTTTATTATACTCGGTGGATCATGTGGTAAGTGAATCCTGTCTTCTGAACCAAGAATCGTGGGGTCGATCCCCACCCAGGACAAACATTCGTGTGATGAATATTTGTGTTTGTCCCGTGTCTGGGTGTTTATATTTAAGTACGAGTATATATTTGTGGTACCTTCGTTGTTCTGATACCCATAACACAAATGCATAAGCTACTTACTTTCGGATCGGAGCAATGTATGTGATGTTGTCTGATATTAATTTTAGTTATTAAATACTGAGTTAACTGTTCTTCAACTGTAATCGTAATCCTTCAGATTTTTATTTAACCTGACACACTTTTCCCCCACTCGTATATGATAATCCGGACATCCAACTGATACGAAAATTCTTCTACTCTTCACATCAGGTATAAAGTTGGGATTGTTTCGTCTTGTAAGGTCATCGAGCAAATCATCACTGAAGAACATTCGACCGTCATTGGGTGGTCTGGCCATGACTTCACTTAGTAGCGAAATTATTATCACAAAAACTATTATTCGACGTAATACAAACATTTTACTAAAGTGAGAGACGCGTCCGCTCAACTAATTACGACGAACTAAATGATTCATTTGTTATTCACTGTTAAGCGACTGATAATGGTAATTAAAAATCATATTGCACACTTATAATTTGTGTCGGTGACGGCAGTATTGATTAAGCTTGTCTTCCATAAGAAGCAGTGGTTTGAATCCTGCTAAGTATGAACACAGTAAAATTTATATTAATATAGTTTTAGGATAATAGATATATTTATTGTGCTGTTATTTATTTAAGATCTATCTATTATCCTTAGTTTATAGTTATAGGGTTTCAAAAATAACGGACTTCCAAAAAAAGACGCCTAAATTTCAAGTAGACCTCTAGCAATACGTTGGTAAAAACCGCTTTCAATTCCATGTAGTAATTATTGCGTGATGCGCGTTCGAACTAACAGATAAAAAATTCTCCCGTTTTCCCAACATTTCCCTTCACTGCTTTGCTCCTATTGATCGTAGCGTGATGAAAAGTATACCTGCCCAGGAGTATGAAGTATAGTTGCACCAAATTTCGTTAAAATCCGTTCAGTAGTTGCAGCGTACTGCGAAAGATCACTCAAATCACATACTAATATTATAACTATATGTAAATATATATATTTGATTTAATACATACAGTGATGGTAATATCAGCTGGTATATTAATGTTTGGGGTCACAACCATTATGAGGTCATCGTATCTATCTATAAAACAATATGCTTGTTTTATCAGTAAGTGGTATTGACCTGGGGTCATTTTAAAACGCTAAGTGCATAGAGCAAAGTACACATTCAACGTGCGCATTTCCTCAGGGGAAGTACCTTTTTAACCGACTTCAAAAAAAGGAGGAGGTTCTCAATTCGAGAGATTTTTTTTGTTACAGAGATATAATCTTCCAATATTCAAGGTGAGTGAAACGGTTTTTGCTGGATGCGCGCTCCATAGTAGACAGCAAATATCGCTTACCACCAGGTGGAATGCAGTTAAGCGCACACCCATCTCAAATGAAATAAAAAAAAAGAACTAGGCTTTCAAGCTCATCAAAAAACACGTTTGTATTCATGTTTTCGTAACCCCCTAACTTTGTTATCGAAAAGTAAACAAGAGCCGAGTTGAAATGGCTCCCGAAAGCCGCGGTATGGAGATTTGTGGGGCCGCGGGTATAATGAAAATTTATACCTAAAACTCACCGGTTTTAAAAGATTGTTTTTGTACCCCTTTTAATGGCACAGCGTGGATATTTTGGCATGTGAGGTGAAACAAATATGTTAAAATCTTTTTAGGTTATGTAACGGATGTAAGGAACCTATAGTCTTTCTGCTTCAAGCCACCCTCAAGTGCATCCTGCTGAATAATAGACGAGGCTCTGTCATCAGTCATAATTGAAAGCGTAGCTGAATACCACACCGATGACGGGCATCAGCGCCACAGGAGCGAGAAGCTACGCCCTGCGATCGCCGACCCGCCTATCCAGCGCGGCGATTATATCCTCCAAATGTTTGCCCTAAGTGGCGAACAACTGGAGAGGCCTATGTCCAGCAGTGAACCGCAATAGGCTGATGATGATGCCGTTGTTATGATTATTTTAGTATTACTTGAACAGAGCTCAGGTGGAGGAGCTCGGTGGCGCCGCGGTCTTGTTCGTTTAACAATGATCGTAAATGTTGTGCAACCATTGGCGCGGTCAATCCGATGATGGGTGACCAAAATTTGACACCGATTTCCTCCGTGCTTCGGAAGGCACGTTAAGCTGTTGGTCCCGGGTGCTATCTTTACCAACTCAGATAGCAGTCGTTACATCATATCAGAGATGATGATAACTCTGACGCCTAAACTGGGAATGGGTATAGCTTACCCTAAGTGTTGCGGAGGTCTGATGGCAGTCGCTCTGTATAAAAGCTTAGCCCTCGCCAAATCTCTCAGTTTGGGAAGCCGACCCTGAGACAATCGGGAAAAAGGCTAGGATGATGAGGATGATGACTTGAACAACAGGAAGGGACCAACGCAATTCATTAGTTGAAACAAAAAGATTCATTATTAAAATTAAATGTAACTTCATAATAAGTCATGAAATAAAATGCCGCGTTTCACAGCGGTGGGCCTAAGTCGTGGTCCGAAGTTTTGCCGAGGAAATTTGTCTCTGCCCAGAAGTTTGGACGTGTCTCCGCGGATATTACTTCGAAGTTGACCAGAGACAAGCGCTAGCGGGAAGGGAGAGCTGTGATTTATTATATTGTTATTTTTTTCCATGCCTTTACGACAACCATCGGAATAAGACGATGATTTGCATTCTTTTTAGTCACTGCCTGAAAAATAAAAATAGGTAAGTACCTAGATGAGATGTTTTTGTTTTTTTTTCATTCAAAATGAGTTTGCGCTTGACTGCAATTCGCCTGATGGTAAGCGATGTCGCAGTCTACGATGGAACGCGCTCACCCAGCAAAAACCGGTTCACTCTCGCCTTGAACATCGGAAGATATCTCTCGGGGAACAAGGAGCCCGGCAAAGAGTTCTATAGTTTAGCAGAGAAAGACCCGAGGTTGTTAACATACGTTGTCGAAGGGATGTAAGGGAGCGACCCATCATCTTTTGAGCGTATATTCCCATGTTAGTATGGTCTAAGTAACAGGTTTAATAAAGAGGGTAACTTGCTACCAAAAAAGTAACTTACTACTTGAAGTGCAAGGAAGCGATATATCATCGTTTTGCTCCAAGCCACCCTCACTTTTCCGTGGTGCATCCCTGCCTGATAACAAACGAGGCTCTGGCAACCGACTGGTGGCGGTACAACCATCACAATCGAAGGCGTAGCTAAGTACCACAGGCAGCAGCGTCACCGGTGCGAGAAGCTACATCCTGCGATCGCCAACCCTCCTGCCCAGCTTGGCGATTATAGGTTCATCCTTCAGGTGTTTGGTCAAAGTGACGAACAACTGGAGAGGCTTATGCCCAGCAGTGGACTGCGATAGGCTGATGATGATGATGATAATTAATCATTTAGTAACTTCATTAATGTACTTATGTGTACATCCCATTATGGCATCACTTTAACCATATGACGCATGATCATATAGCTACAAATTTTATTATTCGGTATGAGGACAATATTCGCTACATATTAATCATATTTCTTCTAGTACTCTCCGACCAAGCCTACGGTACACACGCTTATACTATGCCCGGAATCAACCGAATAGTGATAATTGTGATACTAAGTTCATACCTAAGTGAAGTTACGACTAAAGCCGTTAATGGTGGCATAGTTTTAAGTGACGATTTACTTGAGGATCTACTTAGAGGAAGCAGCTCTGAGTTTGTCCCAAATATAAGTAAAAGAAGAAATTTTGCTGCCCCAACTAAAGATTCGCAACTGCGAAAAAACAAAGCTGCAACAACACTATCAAAGAATGAAGACCGTATAATTGTTAGTGATGGTGATGAAAACAATTCTGGAAGACACAAGAAAGTCGTTGTAGGGAGTAGAAATAAGGATTGGCGACTACAGAAAGACGTCATGTCTTCAACAACAATCAAAAACTATGCCGACAGTATAATTTTTAGGGATGATGATCATGGCAATTCTGGAAGACACAAGAAAGTAGTTGTAGAGAGTAGAAATAAGGATTGGCGACTACAGAAAGACGTCGAGGCTTCAACAACAATCAAAATCTATGCCGACAGTATAATTTTTAGGGATGATGATCAAGACAATTCTAGAAGACACAAGAAAGTCAATGTAGAGGGTAGAAATAAGGATTCAGCACAACAAAAATACATCATGGCTTCAACAACAATCAAAAACTATGCCGACAGTATAATTTTTAGAGATGATGATCAAGAGATTTCTGGAAGACACAAGAAAGTCGTTGTATACAGTAGAAATAAGGATTCGCCACAACGAAATAACACGGCTGAAGCAACTACTTCAAACTATAAGGGACACAACGATCTCGTCATAGGAAATAGGAGTTTTTTCACGCATATTGGTGTGGATTGTCCAGAAAACCACGTACGAGCAAATAAGATTTGTGTAGAGGACTACGATTATAGTTGACGTTAAAATTTGGAATTGTAAGTGTTATACTAGTATCTACAATAATATTTATAAAATATTAAGGGGAAAGATTTAATTGTTTTTTTCATCATCATCATCATCAGCTTATCGCAGTCCACTGCTGGACGTAGGCTTCATCAGGTGTTCACCACTTTGGGCAAATACCTGGAGGGGATCCATAATCGGCAGGTGGGTTGGCGATCGTAGGGCGTAGCCCCTCGCTCCGGTGACGCTGCTGCCCGTCATCGGTCTGTAGTATTTAGCTGCGCCTTCAGTCGTAATGGTTATACCGTCACCAGTCGGTTGCCAGAGCCTCGTGAGCGTCGTTTGATGATGTAAGAGAGTGACCTATCTTTTCGCTCCAAGCCAACCTCACCTGCCTGTGGTGCATCCTACCGAAGCACTTAATAAATCGTCAATACTGAATATAGTAAATTAAAAGGAATTAAACTACCACCGGATTTGGAATGCAGCTTCTATCGAGAAAAACCAGCAAGAAATTCCATTATTGCGTTACACATTACAAGTGGCTGATATCTCCATGGTCGTGTCAATTTATCATCCTGAAGGATTATGAGAGTTATGAAACAATGTACGTGTATTTGAAAACTCACTTGCACACTTTAATATCTCCTGCGCAGTTGGTCAGAAATATCATTAGTATAATTAGATTTCCGGTTCCACGACATTTTCCTGTTACTGAAATATACTGCTTTGATATGCATAATTAGAATTTTCCTGTTGCTAATTGGGATCAAAATTAATCTGGTATTTCATACATCAGTCTTCCCTTCAGTTTAATTGCCCGTTGTCGCTTTGGTCCTCTTTACTACTAAAGGCCTTGAAGACGTAGCTGAATACCTCAGACCGATGACGAGTAGCAGCGTCGCCGAAGCGGCAACCTAAGTCCTGCGATCGCCAACCCTCCTTTTTTTTTTTTTTGTTGCACCGGGGGAAAATGCATTTACGCATACCTGCTACTCGGGGACGCAGCAGGTTATGTGGGACTCACTCCGCCTCTAGATGGTAGCGAGACGGAGAATACCCACTAAAAAACCCCGGTCTTCACCGCCAATGCGCCTTGGGCGATGGTGACGTGGGATCTTGGTATAAACCATTACACCACGCCACCACCAGCGCTGTCTGCTAGGCAGATCCGGCCGGCCCCCCCACTTGGGGCAGCCTAGGGCTCAGGCAGAAGCCGTCGCCCTCCTCCAAGGACGGGATCCGTGCAAGGCAAGGGAGATGTCCCCACACCAACCCTCACTGGACCCCGTCGGGCGTGAAATCGCCACCGCACGGTGGATTTTTAGTGTGGTTTTCTCCACTTGGGCCTACCGGTAAAGGCAGGCCCCCTGGCCCCCGCCGAAACAGGGGTAACAGGTGGTTTGGTCTGTGGTTTGCTCCACTCGGGCCTACTGGTTAAGGTAGACCCCCTGGCCCTCGCCGAGAACGGCAAGGGTAACAGGTTGCGCGGTCGGTTGGTCAACGACCCGTCCGACGGTCACGAGAACCGAGCCGCCGGACCCGCCGCGACGCGGCTGAAATGCGCCGCCCACCAAGTCTCGTCCGGGAAGAAGGCCAATGGCCTACAACACCCTCCGTCACGTCCGGGATACTACTCCGCCCTTTAAGGGCCCAACAAAGCGCACAAGTGCGCGGCCAGGACAGCGTCCGCAGACCCGACAGACGCTGTCGACCGGCTCCTCCAAGGGGTAAGTCGGCAAGGGTCGCAGAAGATAGGGAGGACAGCAACGAAACACTGCGAGATCCCCCGAAGGGCACTCCTCTTCCTCTGCGATCATCAACGACAAACCATGGCTGCCAAGCAGCCCAACAGGTGCCATGCACCAACGCATTCCTTTATTATGCGATTCGACTTCGCCACTAAACGCGGCCCAACCATACTGCGCGCCCGCGTCGCGCAGCTGCGGACTATGTCCGCCCCGAGGCGAGACGACCAGCTTGCTCGTATTCACGAGCAAGCTCGTCTCCCTCATTGAGAATTAGCCGTCGGGTGGCAATCTCCTAAGAGATTACCACCCGCCGTTGCCCAGGGTGCGCCGGGACCCACTACTACCAATCCCCCGAAAGAGATTAGTAGCAGTTTGCCACTCGAGGAGGCTTCTCTTTGTTGCACCCCATCGCCAACCCTCCTGCCCAGTGTGGCGATTGTGGTTATATCCTCCAGATGTTTGCCTAAGTGGCGAACAGCTGAAGAGGCCTGTGTCCGGCAGTTGACTGCAATAGGTTGATGATGTGATGATTAAGTGCCTAAACCTCATCACGTGATGATTAAGTGTCTATACCTCGTCACCTTCACATGACTTTACGTATGTTTTAATTTTTTACTTTAGTGTTTTTTATATTTTTAATTTTTTATTATTATTAATCGTCACGTCACGACTAATGCTGAGTGGTCGCCCTTTTGGTGCATTGCCCTATAATGTATGTTACTATGCTAGTTGTGCCTATACCTACCTACGTTTTTTACCTTTATGTTACTCCATTTTCTTGTTATAATTGGCATGTATTGTTATGCACTAAATAAACGTTTTTTCTTTCTTTCTTTCTCTACAATTAAAGATAATTTTGATTTGATGAAAAACGCTCTTGCTTAAATTCTCGCTCCCGCCTCCGCCCATAAAATGACGAGCCTTCACTTAGACAAAATAAATGGATCCAAAGGTTCCTCATTTGCAAACTTATTACCGCCAACTTCGGTTCTGCCCTTTGTTTGCAAAACAAGGAAGTCAAGGTGGTAATTGTTAGAGATGAAAAGCGCGAAATAAGACTCAAAATATTAAACGAGGTGTTACAATGGAGGTTGATTTAATATTCTTCGGAGTGAAAGAGTTGGTGGTAGGGTGTTTGAGTATATCTGATAGATAACCCAAGACATAACCCAAGACATGCCACGCTGGGCCACACATCGCCAGCTAGCCCCAAACTAAGCCGAAGCTTGTAATATGGGTGCTAGACAACTGATAAACTTACTTAGATACTTTTTTTTGTAAATAAATACATATTATACATAGGATATCAACATTATTACCCTATCGCAGTCCACTGCTGGACATAAGCTCGCGCATGGCTTCGGCAGGTTGACGGATCGGCTGGGTCGTCTGAAGGAGTTTGGCTGGCCAGAGTAAGTATTAATAATAATACATGGAATTTAAAACCATTCCACCCGCTCAACACAGGTTTAAGTTAGATTCATCATCATCGTCAGCCTATTACAGTCCACTGCTTGACACAGGCCTCTCCACTTGTTCACTACTTAGGGCAAACATCTGAAGAATATACCCATAATCGCCACATCAATCGCAGCTTTTCGCTACGGTGACGCTGCTGCCCGTCATAAAATTCAAAATTCAAAATTCTTTATTTGCTCTAAATAGGGTAATGTACATCAGATGTTTTCTAAATTAATTCCTTATGCCTATTTAACTATATTATTATAGCATGCAAACAGAAAATATAAAGAGTTAAACAATAATTTCAACATTAAGTAGGTAACTATTTTATTCTATAGGTACACATATTATGTCAAACATTAATTAATAAATTAGCAAATTAAATCTTAATTTTCATAAATTCGTCAATAGAATAGAAACCGTGTTCCCCCAGCCATTTACGTAATGCTACTTTGAATTTTGTCAATGGTAATTGCTTTATAATGTCAGGTAACTTATTAAATATAGTTATGGACATAGAGGGTGCGTTCATCTGGAACCGCTTCGTTTTCGGAAGTGTGTTATTTAACAGTTTGTTAGGGTTTCTAATGCTTCTGTCGAACACATCACTCGCCTTCGTATACTTTTGATAATTTTGTTTTACATAAATACTTATCTCCAGTATATAAAGGCACGTCACTGGCAAGATATTCAACTTTTTAAAATATGGTCTACAGGAGACGTCTGAAGAAATGTCACATATTGCACATCGGCATGGTATTTAGCTGCGCCTTCAATTGTGATGGTTATATCGCAACCCATTGGTTGCCAGCGCCTCGTTTGTTATTCGGCGGGATGCACCAAGGGCTGGTTAGGTTGGCTTAAAGCTAAATTATGATAAGTCGTTCCCTTACATTCTCATTACAAAACCATTGCACTAATGCAAAACAGGTTTAACCAAGTAACTTGATTCTTCCAGACCAAAATATCCTCTCAGCATCACAAAACCCCAAAACAAATTTAAAACAAACGCCAGGGGCAAAGCAATCCCGTACTAATCTAAGCTTAAACCTCTGGTCAGTTTGTTCGTCATTACATCCAGGCAACACAAAAGCAACTTATAATTACGCTGTTTAAGTACTTCCGTCCTTCACGGCCCTTTGAAATCACGCTCCGTCGCCCACATACGTACACTTGGCAAGTTTGTCGGCAACTATTTGGTGACTCGGGTTTTGTGGCTTAAATGAGTTGCTTGTAGAGTGCCCAGTTGTACAGAATTCGCATTTTAGTACTTGCCAGTAACCATTTTAATGTGTCGGTGGTTAAAAGAGCGACATATTGTTTTTTGTTCCAAGCCACCCTCACCTGCGCGTAGTGCATCCAGCTTAATAACAAACGAGACGCTCTGGCAAACGACTGGTGGCAAAACCATCACGGCTGAAGGTGTAGCTAAACAACACAGGCCCATGACGGGCAGCAGCGTCATTGGAGCGAGGAGCCCTGCGATCGCCATCCCGCTCGCTAGGCAGGCGCCCAGCATGGCGATTATGGGTAAAGCCAGGTGTTTCCAAAAGTGGATTGATTAAAGTAGGTACATTAATATAAAAAAAAAAAATTAACAGAAATTACCCAACTTCGAAATGATGAAAATGGGACTAGGAAGTAGATACAAACAAAAAGTGTCATTTTCGGTTGAAACATTCTCGGACATATTTAATTACCTACATACACTCAACAAATAAAAAAATCAGTCGAATTGAGAACCGTCTCCTTTTTAAAGTCGGTTAACAAATGATTACATCAAATCAATAGTTTCAAAAGGCATATTCAGACTAGCACAATCGAGTCAATTGGCCAGCACCTCGAGGCTAGACTGTGAATTCCAGATGAATCGCTTCATTAGACCTAGTTCTCGGTAAGGCTAGATCTAATAGGATTTGTGGGCCAAAGCTGAATTTGAGCTTTAACATTTACAATGCTGTGGTAATCAGATTAGTTCATGTTAACCTTGACTGTGGTGTCTTTGAATGAGAAGCATGGATCTGTATATTTTTTTTGCTTTTTTATCATCATCATTTTACCACCGCGCGGCTCGCCGTCGACAGGGGATTCAGCCTCATACCCTAGAGCCTGGGTCGCGTACGGTACGTTTCAACAGAAACTTCTTGCCGTGCACACTCAGGCTTTGGAATGAGCTCCCCGCCGAGGCTCTCCCCCGAGAATACAGTATGGGGTTCTTCAAAAAGGTTGTGAAGAGGTTTTTAAAGGGTCGACAACGCGAATGTGATACCCCTGGTGTCGCAGGTGTCCATAGGCTGCGGTAACCGCTTAACAACAGGCGGGCCGTAGGCTTGTTTGCCAGTGGTATAAAAAAAATCATCAGACTATCGCAGTCCACTGCTGGACATAGCCTCTATAGTTCGCCATTCAGGGCAAACATATAGAGGATATTCCATGTGCGATTTCTTGTCTCTTATTTCCTGTACGAAAGTGAATGGTATAAAGAGTGGTTTCCCTTGCCCCACCCTTCCGTTCCAGAACTACAAGTGCTGGCCTCCATTGTCACAGTTTCACCGTTGGAAACATTCCTTCGCTTACAAAAAATTTCGGAAAACTCCTTTCTAAGCCGCGTCTTTGAAGTGTGGAATTCATTGACCGTACATGTATTTCCTCCTTCCTTTGACATTTGATCCTTTCAACGAAGCGTGAAGAAGCCTTACGAACCAGCATACCGGTGGCAACTAACAAACTACCTGCCTATTAAAGCAGCGACTTGGGCTCCTCTTTCGCTTTCCATCAGGCGTAGGGAAGCATCACGGCACGTTTTAACTATAAAGGTAGCAAAGATAAGTATTGCCGAACCTTTGTTCGCGAAGAAATGTTTCATTTGATACGTTATACAAAACAGACCCACATTGAAATTAAAACACAGATAAAGACTTAAAACTAGCAAAACTTTATAAAAAATAACACTTTGGTAACAAAATGGTCTCCGCTCAGCATTGTGACGGCTAAAAGTGACGTCACCACCACTGGTATTCTGCGTATTTTTACGGTGAAACTGCGAAAATGGAGACTAATTTTGCCTTCAACGTCAGTTCGGTCAACATAGTTGCATATTACATACCGGTCAAGATAATATACGTTGCCAAATATCTGTATCGAAGGTTTTGCCACGTAGCTCCTTACAAATATCCATTATGGAGCCAGTAATATATTCCAGAGCTCGTTCAACCACTCAGCTGTTTTAGCCGTGTCTCAGCTTAAAGTATAATAACAGTAGGTATGTGCTAGAATTTATAAGCTGCAAGATAGACTCGCTTGTTCAAAATTTGGTGGCTTAAATACCAATGCTTTTATCGGACAACATTTTGATGTTACAGTTATATACCTCTCAGGTTATTAGCACTCTAGTGGCTAAGGCATAGGCTTGATTTTCATGTTGAAAGCAGTGGTTTAACATACCTACTATTAAATAAATAAATAACCCAAGACATGCCACGCTGGGCCACACATCGCCATCTAGCCCCAAACTAAGCCGAAGCTTGTACTATGGGTACTATACCATACATATTAAACACCCAGAACAATATAAATATACATGTTCATGAACACAAATGTTTGCACTGTGCGGGAATCGAATCCACGACCCTTGTATCAGAAGGCAGAGGTCACTACTAAATGAGCCATCGAGCCATGGGGCGACCCCCATTAAAACCACCCCATCCCGACGGATGGGGTGGTTTTAATCTTAAACAAAAAATAACACGGACAAAAATAATATATTAAATATACATATAATTATATTATTTGCACATAATATATTACAATAATTAGTACATATTATACCGTCTGAAGGCATCTGTCAATTAAATTGATCACTATTATCAAAGTCACGTGAGAGTTCCCTTTGATACTCAATTTAAGTTAAGGCGGTTGCTCACTATCCCTTGTTTACCGGTTTAAATATTGTATTAAAATAATGAAAATGAAAAATATCTTTATTCAAGTTGGCTTATGACAAGCACTTATGAATCGTCAAATAATGCAAGTACAAACAATGAATGTAGCACCGGATTCGGAAGGTCGTTTTCCTACCGAGAAGAACCGGCAAGAAACTCGATAGTTACTCTTTTTCATCGTCAAAATTCCTACAATTTTTGTATTACAACGTTTATGAATAAGAAAATTTTAACTTATACAATGCAAAGCTATAAATTGAGTTTATACAATTCAATAGGAGTGTTGGCTAAGAATCTGCAATCCAAGGTATGTTGTCGTTAATGTATCTGTTATGTATCTTGTAAGTGTCCTTCTACGCCAATGTCGTTTACTGACATCAGTCGAGCATACCATAGTAATAGTTACACTACAGTATACACTATTTCTATGAAGCACCGCACAAGTTTGGAAGGAAATCATAAATACAAACCATTCAGAAAAAGTTGAAGGCACACGACTGAATTACAGATTAACACCACAGACTGATGACAGGCAGCAGCGTCACCAGAGCAAGGAGCTACGCCCTGCGATCGCCAACCCGCCTGCACAGCGTGCTTGGCGATTATGAGTAAATCCTCCGCGAACTATGTCCGAGCAGTGGTCTGCGATAGGCTGGTGATGATGATTCGTATCCACAATTATACATATTTAAATTCATATAATCCGTCCGCAGGGCAAATCTATAATTCGCTCGTATACAAACGGCGTCGGCTGTTTAGAAAGATAAATACGTGTTATAAATGCCGGAAGGCAAATTGTCATCGCATCAACGTCGACTTGGTTTGTGTATTAGGGTGACCATGATAATAAAATGAAACAGGATATTTAATCATTTTATTTAGGTATTTAAGTTTAATAATAGAATATTATTAAATTATGGACTACGAACAAAAAATCGTCGATATAGTATGCATGAATTTGAACGTACCAACAAAACCTGCACTAAATGTAAAACCTGCACTAAATGTTACCGTGTGAGAACATATTCTCCCTAATCTTAGGATACTTACACATACATAGTAAACTTACCAAGAATTACCTATTAATTAAACAAGACATTCAGTGGGATTAACAAAAATAAATTCTACAATGTTTCTTTGTTTCACTTATTCTGCTAAGCTTAAACAAGCATAAAACCATCAGCGAAACAATTGATTTACAAAAATCAAAATACAAAGCATTTTATTGCAATTTTCAGTTCCACTTTACCAGTTTCCATGGACACCCTAGCGTTTTTACGTGCTGGATAACCTCGAATTTTTTTATTTTTTTTCCACTGTGTTTTCGGAGCCCCCTTTATGATTAGTTTAATTTCAATAGTTTCCTATAATACTAGCCCTTAAAATCTATTTGAAACAGCCGATATTAGACATATTTTTAATATTTCTTTTCTTCCACACTTTCACTGTTGGACCGCCATATTGGTTTTGGCGACTAGTAGCGCCACGCGCGGTTCAATTGGTACTAATTCGAACGATATGCCGAGGCAATTGTAATCGGCTGTAATATCTTAGCTCGGCATATTAGAAAATGAACGACATCTTACATACGGCGTACGGCATTTTATATAACGAATTTGTCTTTGTAAACTGCCGACGGCCGTTTGTATATGAGCGAATTATAGAATTTGCCTGCGACATATCCACCAACCTATTTTAACGATTTTCTGCTACATCCAGTGTACAAACGGCTTTAAGAGGATTTGTGTGAACTTAATCAGACAAAGACAATTCTCGCTTTAACTAGACATCTAACCTTAATACAAATTACTATATCTTACCAAACGATTCGGAATAGGCACGTAACAGAATGTAGGTTACCGGTATGTGAATATTTTATCGGTAGTGATAATTGCATTCTGTCGACCGAATTCCTACAGTTTTCCATAGTAACTTTTAAACTTTTGCGTTGCTTCATATGATATGAAATATTCGGGATTTAACGTACACATACCTTAGCTACCGTGCAGACGGAGTCTTAACATCGTTGCACTAGTTCTATCTATAACCACGGCTGTTGTAACACGGCCAAAATGTTGGGCTAAAGAATGAATCCATACATTCTAGGATCCATCGAACAGCGAACGGTTTTCTCTACCGGTACATCTTCAGCTCATTTAAATTTCCACGTAAAGTCATGGGCCTACTCTTAAATAGGACAATAAGGCCTTAGTCACCCACGCAGGCCAAATGCGGGTTTGTGGACTTTTCACAATCGTAAAATTTCTTTACAAATGTGCTGGTTTTTCTCACGATGTTTGCCTTTAGTAATAGCGTCGAATAAACATACAAATAAAACATAATTAAGCGCCCTAGCATCATTGTAAATTGCCAGCATACTATTGTATAGTCTATATCGCATACTGTCATTATCCTAGCCGCCCTAACGTATTTTTACGGCCTGGTTCCAGGGTCCGCTTTCCTTCACTACCTCGTCCCTTTTTTCCGATCTTCATCATCATCATCATCAGCCTATTGCAGTCCACTGCTGGGCTTAGGGCCTCTCCTGCTGTTTGCCACTTAGGGCAAACATCTGGAGGATATACCCATAATCGCCACGCTAGGCAGGCGGGTTGGCGGTCGCAGAGCGTAGCTTCTTGCTCCGGTGACGCTACTTCCTGACATCGGTCAGTGATATTTAGCTACGCCATTAATTGTGATGGTTATGCCGCCACCTGTCTGTTGCCAGTGCCTCGTTTGTTATTCAGTGGTGCATACCACGGGCAGGTAAGGTTGGCTTGGAGGGAAAAGATGGATAGGCCGCTCCTTTACATCCCCAATCTTATCCGGTCTTAACTACTAAAAAAAATACCGATATACAAAGCTCTACCACATCACTAATCGACTAATACAGGGTGGGTTAATAGTTACACTTGGGTGTGAATGTAATTGAAAACGTTTGGTCCCGACAATCTCTAAGGGGACGCGTGTCTCAACGATACTCGGCTACACACTGATATATGTCTGTCCGCAGGCAATGTGCGGTGATGGTACATTATCTTGGCCTGCTGAGGTATCATTGGTTGGATATGTAAAGTTAGTCTGGGTTCATGAACTGAGTTTATAATTATTTGAAGAGCGGCACAGCGAATTCGAGATGAGCCGCCCGTCCGGCGAAGGACCTCCACCCTACAGAATACCGCAGCCAAATGACCTCTGGGTCGTGTTTCTGCCGGTGAGTGGGGTTTCCAGGGATCGTGTGGCGTTAAGTTGGGCCGGCAACTGACAGGTAACTAACTGACCAGTTACTTGCCCGTTGTCACAGCGACTTGGGCTTCTCTTTCGTTTTCCATCAGGCGTAGGGAAGCCATTATGTCGAGCCACTACAAAAAAAGTCTATGTCCATTCGGTTTTCGGATTAGATCATTTGATTTGATTTGATTTAGAATAGGACCGCCTCACGTGATGTACACTTAGTCTCATTATACAAAAATATCCTAACCTACTAAGACCTTTATAGAATTGGCGCCAACGTGGGGCTAACCCTTCGGTTAACAAATGGAAATCAGTTTTGTATGGAATCGTTTAATATTTACAAATTATACTCTCGTAATAGAATGCATTGTATTTATTTGTATATATATTTTTGTTTTTCATATGTATATATATTTTTGTTTTTTTTTTGTTTACTTTATAAAGCATTGCAACCAGATGTTTTCGCCTTCCATGCTGTGTACACATCTTTGTGGAAGTGCAACTTAACTGTTACTCTTCACTTACACTTATTAAGCATATCATGTATTGTTGTACTCTGTTTTGTGTACCAATAAATAAAATAAAATAAAATAATAACCCGTCCGCCGCTTATTGGCCGAATCCAGCCGCGAAGCAACAGATTTCACAATGAGTCCGGAACCTTTTGGTTCCGTCCTTGTTTGGTTGTGAAGTGTGAATCAGTCATTGCTCGTTCACACGAGTCGCGGAGTCAACGCGTGACAACACACTCACTCGTAACTCCGCGTGTGCTCGGCGCAGATAACGAGAGCAAACAGGCTATTAATGGCGACACACGGACCGGCCGGCTTGGGGAACTTTACAACGAACTATGTGCGTAGGATCCTATGATCATCATTCTTGTTTTCAGTCATCGTCAGCTTATTGCAGTCCACTGCTGGGTATAGGCCTCTCTAGTTATTCACCACTTAGGGCAAACATCTGGAGGATAAAGCCATAATCGCCGGGCTGAGCAGGCGGGTTGGCGATCGCAGGGCATAGGTTCTCGCTGCGGTGACACTGCTGCCCCTAATCGGTCTGTGTTATTTAAAGAGGCCTTCAATTGTCATGGTCCGCCACCAGTCGGTTGCCAGCGCCTCGTTTGTTTTTCGGCAGGATGTACCAGGGGCAGGAGAGGTTGGCTTGGAGCGAAATGTGATAGGCCGCTCCTTTACATCCTCATTGTTTTCAGTATTAACTGTTATACCAGCAAGTAGAAGAAGTCTTACTTAATAGGATTCCATGTAAATGCTGCTGCCTGTTTTCGTAATAGTAGTCTTTTGATAAACCCACGGGATGAGATGAGTGGTTAAATTAAACTTAAATCTGGAAAAAAACACAGACTACTTACTATTTGGGTCTTACGACACCCACGAAATGCGAAGGGATGGTCCTATCTGAAATCCGGAAACCACCGAAGAGACCTTTTTGGATATGGAACCCTAAAAAATTAATGAAAAAGCACGTTTTAAAGAAATAAAGAAAAAAACGTTTATTTAGTGCAAAAATGTATGCCAGTTTTAACAAATATGTAAAACGAAGGTATAGGCACATCTAACATAATAAATTACACTAATAGGGCAATGCACCAAAAGGGTAGCCACTCAACATTAGCCGTGACGCTAGCGCCGCGGCGCTGATTTTCAGTTTTTCTTCGCATTACCGCTGAAATTTCTCAAAGGCAGTGTGTGTTAATTATAACTAACGCTCAACACCTATATCCTCGCTTCATTAGCATAATAAATTGCAAACACAGGCTTAGAGCAAACTTCACTTAATACAACATCTCATTAAAACTAATCGGCATATTTATGAGTCCACCTTAATCGCAATTGATATTAATTGGTTTGTTCAGTCATGACTTTTAAACTGTTGACCGAATGTTTAAAACGAATCTTAATGTGGGAAATTTAAGAGGATTTAATGGTCTCCGTGGTGAAATAGTTAAAACCTCATTGGTTTATTGTGTTTTTTTAATTGTCTGGGTGTTTTGGGATGTAAACCTCGCCTGCCCGCGGTGCACCCTGCTGAATAAAACAGACGAAGTTCTGGCAACCGACTGGTGGCAGTATAATCATCACGATTGAAGGCTTAGCTAAATACCACAGGCCAATGACTTACAATACTTATAATTTACAAATAATTCGTTATTCTTCGGTATACCAACTAGCAAAATTCAATAATTCAAAATACAAAGCACAGCCCTAATGACATGATTTAAGCTCTTAGTTCCGTCAAGCACCAATAGATGTCACTAATGTCAGTCGCCAAGCCCTATCGGAGGCTCCGAAGCGAGGAGATAACTACTGACATTATTACGTCACATGCCATGATGCGCACTAATTTACATCATGGCCCATAGTGATGTGGATTTAGTGGTCCTCTAATCTTGACAAAATATAAAGATTTAGCTTAATATTGTTCCGGGTATATGATTAATTATAAGAGAGGTAGGGCATAGCGAATCTTCGCTCGAATTGAGCCGCCCGTCCAGGGAAGGACCTCCGCCCTATAGAATACCGCAGTCAAATGACCTCTGGGTCGTGTTTCTGTCTGTGAGTAGGGTTTCCGGAGCTCGTGGGGGGTTAGGGTTGGGCCGGCATGGCGGTGGCAACTGACAGGTAACTGATCAGTTACTTGCCAGTTGTCACAGCGACTTGGGCTTCTCTTTCACTTTCCATCAGGCGTAGGGAAGCCACTATGTAGAGCCACTATAAAAAAAAATAAGCGTTTCGCCAAAGAAGATAGGTTATTATTAATTTTAAGCTTTTTAAAGTCTCCCAGGAACTCATGGTGTAAGATACAACGACCTTCACCGAGATGTTTATTGGATGAAACGTATTTTATATAAGCTATCTACTTATAAACTATACAGTTTATTAAGACTTAGAGCAGGAGGAGATTACGAGAGCATCAACATTATTTTCGAAATCTGCAGATTTTTTAATAGATCTATAGTTAGAATAGAATAGAAAAGACTTTATTTGGACACATAACAAAGAAAACAAAACAAAAAAAATACAACTATTGGTGGGTAAAATATAAAAGCATTATATGTATAAAACAATTGTCTAGTACCCATAGTTTAAGCTTTGGCTTAGTTTGGAACTAGATGGCGCTGTGAGAGCCAGCGTGGAATGTCTTGGATTTTTTTTTATTTTAATTATTTGAGCAGAAAATTGTGTTCTTTGTCCATCACCACATGGAAATTTGTGCTTTTGCTGGCAGCACATTATGAGCTTTGCCGAACCATACTGCACCATTCGCTACAGGCCTCTAACATGCGCCTCTAACAGAATAATTCGACAAGCGACGCACAAACTGCATACATTACTCTGCAAACACTAGAAGTGAAGCATAAATATCGGATTAGGTGAGTGGATTATGTATTCAGTCTGTAGTCAACCATTCCTGTACGGTGACGAAAGAGAATACAAATCACCGACCCTTTTTAGGGTTCCGTAGCCAAAATGGCAAAAACGGAACCCTTATAGATTCGTCATGTCTGTCTGTCTGTCCGTCCGTATGTCAAAGCCAGTTTATTCCGAAACTATAAGAGCTACATTATTAAAATTTGGTACGTAGATGTATTCTGTATACCGCATTAAGATGTGAAAATAAAATCAGAAAAAATCCAATATTTTTGGGGTTCCCCACCCCATACATAGAACTGAAACTCAAAAATTCTTTTTTCATCAAACCTATACGTATGGGGTATCTATGTGGGGTATTTGAAAATGATGTTGAGGTTTCTAACAACATTTTTTTCTAAACTGAATAGTTTGCGCGAGAGACTCTTCCAAAGTGGTAAAATGGGTTATTTATTTATTTTTCTTCCAACAAGTAAGTATCATTTCATTGACAAAAGCATTTACAGGTGCACAGCATCCAATGAGCCATAGTTCAATAGCACAACACGGTTATCCAACTATAATTAATTCCTGAAGGACGTTTGCCGCATGTCACGCCAAATGCGTCCCAGTGCAAGCTTGCTGTTAAGTGTACTGTGACTGTGAATATTGATACTTGACGTAAAAAAGAAACAAAAAGAACCGACTTCAATAAGATGAAAATTGTGGTGATTTCGTAACTGCTGAGTTACGAAATCACCACACCTCCGTTGACACTGTAGAAAACATTCTTTCGCGTACAAAAAAGTTCAGCACTTGGCTGGTTACTTACTCGTTGTCGCTCAACTTGGTCTTCTCTCTCGCTTTCCATCAGAAGTAGAGAAATCATAAAGCAAATATTGAGTGAAATTTTAAAAAAATATAAAATTTGATTTGATTCAAGTTAGTAAATCAGCCTTTCCCACTATATCACTGACGCTATAAATGCAAGAACAAGGTAAACAATACCAACAGCAAAAGCGGTACAATAAGGAAAACATAGCTTCAGAAGTAAAGGAAACGTTTAAGATGGTCGCAAATTCCATTAGATACTTTAAATGCTGTTAGCTCACTAAAAGCGTTGCTATTTGAAGCTCGAAACATATTTTTTGGTGAAAATGGTCAATCTTCAAAGACAATAGTTTAGAGCGGTTTCCACTACGTTCGGTCCGATTCCGATTCAAACCCGTGAAAATATAATTCGTATGAGGCTCATGCTATCAGAACGGAAGTACCCAGCCTACTAAAGAAGCAGCGTTACCGGAGTGGATAGCTAATCCCTGCGATTGCCAACCCGCCTGCCCATCGTGGCGATTATGGGCAGCCTCCAGGTATTTGCCCAAAGTGGCTGAAGAGGCCTATGTCATACGGCTGATGATGGTGATCTATTAATGTTATGTAATTTATTTATCAAAATGGTCGTCTTGGCTTGACATTGTGTTGTGGTAAATATTTTTTTTAATGTAAGTGAATTGTTGACATGATCATGGGCACCTACCTACTATAGACTTTACATACAATTTGTACACCGTAAAGGTACGACATGTTGAGATTTTTTATGCAATATTATACATATATCATTTGTATTCGACTGGCTCGGTGGCTCAATTGGTATTGACCTCTGCCTTCTGAGCCAAGGGTCGTGGGTTCGATGCCCACACATTACAAACATTTGTGTGAGTGAACATGTCTGTTTGTATTGGTCTGGGTGTTTTCTATGTAATAAGAAATAAGAAACTTTTATTACAAGGACATCACAACAACACATCGACAAAACATAATAGAAAATAAAATACACAAAAGAAAAAAAGAATAATAATAAAACAATCAAAAAGTACACAAAACCAAAGACCGGACATGGCGTTGTTGCGACGTCCAGAGTAAAAGGGCCTCACTCAGCATATAGCCGTGGCCCGCGCTGGAGCCACGGCGCTGATTTTCAGTAAGTCCTGCCGAGTGAGGCCCACGGACGATTGCGCTTGCTCCTATAAATAGACATACATATCTACATATACTATTATACATATATACTTACATATCATTATCAGTCTATATACACATACATACATATATCCATACTATATACCTACTTAGAGACTGGGTTATAGTAATATAATTACTTACAATAAAGATTAAATAAATAATTAAATATAGTGGTATGATGTGAGTCACTCAGAAACACAACAGCGCGAAGGAGACAGAACGCGCGCTCGAGCGGGAAGGTATCGCCACACGACCGACTGCTACAACCTATAAATATATGTAATTGATTGGTACTCAGTTACAATATGTACTTATTTACAAAAAAAATGTATCTAAGTAAGTTTATCAGTTGTCTAGTACCCATAGTACAAGCTTTGGCTTAGTTTGGGGCTAGATGGCGCTGTGTGGCCCAGCGTGGCATGTCTTGCGTTATTTTTTTAGTATAGAAAGTGTCCCTCCCAAAAAAGGTAAAATACTGAGTACCCTAAACCGACGAGCAAAAGTTGTGTGCCAGGATCGTAGCAATTGGAAGGACGTGGTCTCTGCCTACCCCTCTGGGAGAAAGGCGTGACGTTATGTATGTATGTATTATGTACACATGTTCGAACAAATAAATGATCTTTATCTTTTATCTAGATCGTTATCTTCTATCTATATTTTTAAAAAGAGTAACTACCGAGTTTCTTGCCGTTTCTTCTCGGTAGAAATCTACTTTCCGAACACGGCGGTAGCCTCTTTTAAATTGCCTTTATTCACATTCTTAGATTACTTTTTATATTTTTTTTATTATTTTTTACTTGATGATTCATAAGTGCTTATTTTAAGTCTATGTGAATAAAGGTATTTTGACTTTGACTTTGACTTATCTTTCGCCTCGCTTCCACAGGAGGGCAGCCCCGCAGCCATTTGACAAAAGCACTTATTTCTCTCCCGGTGTCGATTCCCTTTATCCTCTCTTTGTTCCGGTGCGGGTCACTGAGCTTGTTGCCAATTAATTATTTGGATCCACGGAGGCCTTCCATTAATTTTATTATTAGATGGGTACTTAATTATTACTTATCTTGGTTATATTTCGGTAAATGTTACTTAGATGAAACGTAGTTTGGGAATAACGTATTCATCATACCATATAAGATTTTTTTTTCTGTAAGACTTTTCTATATACTATGGACTATCTCTACGAGTTGGAAAAAAGGTCATGTCTTTGAAGCGGAGATGGGCGGGACACCTGGCACGAGGGAAGGATGGAAGGTGGAGCACATCCATTACACAGTGGTGGCCAAGGCAGGGCAAGCGAAGTAGCGGGCGTCCGCCCTCCAGATGGTCGGACGATATAGGTAGAGTGGCGGGGAAAACTTGGGCGAGAGTAGCACAGGACCGTGGTGAATGGCAATCAAGAGAGGAGGCCTATACCCTGCAGTGGGACCGATAGTAAAGGCTGATGATGATGATCTCTACGAGTAACATGTGAATTAAAAAGGCAATCTTTTCACTATAGGTGTTTTGACAATCACATCCCGCTGTAGATCATCCGTTTTAACACGCTGAGCGCCGCGTGTGTCCTTTTTCCACAAGTACAATAAAAGTTATTTTGTGTCTATTATTCCGGCAGATAAAGGCTTAATAGATTTTATTATTGAAAGAAGACATTCCCTGGAAGAAAACGCTACTTTTGTTCCTGGAGATGAAATGCATAAATGGTCCGACCTGACTTGTGCTTGTGGGTATTCCCCTCAAACCATGGCTCACCTCGCGGCCTGCCCTGCGTGCCCATCAAGTTGTACGCGGGGCGAGCTGATGAGGGCGTCTAGGAGGGCGGTTCGTGTGGCTGAATATTGGGCGGAACTCGTTTAGATTGCCATCGACACGATAAGAAGAAGAATGCATAAATAAGGTTGTAGAACATAAAAAGTACTAAGTAGATCATTATCATCATCAGCCTTTTGCAGTCCACTACTGGACATAGGCCTCTCCAGTTTTTCGGCAATTAGGGCAAACATTGGGATCCATAATCGCCACGCTGGGCAGGCGGGTTGGCGATCACAGGGCGTAGCTTCTCACTCCAGTGACGCTGGCAGCCGGGCAGCAGCAGCTGCTGCCCGTCATCGTTTTTTCTAAATGGCTACGAATATGGCCGTCCAGGCCATCATCCTTGTCATTAAAAAAAAGCTGCTGCCCGTCATCGGTCTGTGGTATTTAGCTACGCTTTCAATCGTGATAATTATACCACCACCAGTTGGTTGCCAGCGCCTCGTTTGTTATCCGGCATGATGCACCACGGGCAGGTGAGGTTGGCTTGGAGCGAAAAGATACTAGGCCGCTCCCTTACATTCCGTAGATATTAGTACAAATTAAGTCGTAAAGTACCAAGACCGTTCAAATGCACCGCGCACAGCGGAACGTGGATCCCGGGAGCCTAATCGCTTCATTTGGCTGACAGCTCATAATTTACGATATGAAACGAATGCTGCAGCTCTGATATATTGTTAGCATTATTAGTCCTTTATTAAATGAGGAAGAGTTACGGGATCTAGACGTCAGAGCTTACGCTATAGCTTAGCTACGAAAAATACAATGTTACAGATCAGCTTGAGATGCTTTTCCAACGTCATCGTCAGCCTATCGCAGTCCACTGCTTGACATAAAATTCTCCAGTGGTTTTTTTTTTATAAGCTCGACATAATAGCTTCTCTACACCTGATGAAAAGCGAAAGAGAAGCCCAAGTCGCTGTGACAACGGGCTAGTAACTTGTCAGTTACCTGTCAGTTCCCCTGACCCCCCACGAGCTCCGGACACCCTACTTACTCACCGGCAGAAACACGACCCAGACGTCATTTGGCTGCGGTATTCTAAACGGTGGAGGTCCTTCCCCGGACGGGCAGCTCAATTCGAGCAAAGATTCGCTATGTCGAACCAAGCAGAGAAGTATCTCTGCTTGGTTCGACACTTGAACAAACACTGGAGGCTTTACCCATAGTCCAACTGATAAACTTACTACATAATATCTTAACTAATATTATAAAGCTGAAGAGTTTGTTTGTTTGTTTGAACGCGCTAATCTCAGGAACTACTGGTCCGAATTGAAAAATTATTTTTGTGTTCAATAGACCATTTATTTATCGAGGAAGGCTTTAGGCTATATAACATCACGCTGCGACTATTAGGAGCGAAGAAATAATGGAAAATGTAAAAAAAAACGGGAAAAAAACAACTATTCCACGCGGACGAAGTCGCGAGCATAGCTAGTAAATAAATAAACACTGGACGTTTTTAAGCTGATGATTACGATAATGATGATATCGAATAGCGGTTAAATAGACACAAACGTTATTAAACCTTTTTCCTTACCTCTACATTCGACGCATTCAAAAGATCCCCGTAAGCTTTCGTATCACACAACAGACAACAATCTCCAAAATCATTTTCTCCACCTCCCAATAACCTCTTGCATCGTATTTCACCCGGCAAAGGTCTCACTTATCCGTTCGCGGCTGGGTGTTGCGAGATAAGCGGTATCGACGGCCATTTGCCGCGTAGCTGATAATTTCCGCCGCGAGACGGCGTCGTTTGCGACTGGAACGTTTAAGGGCGCGGCTCCACTGATAGCGGCTATGTACAAAAAGTACTTTTTTACCACTCACACACAACGTGTCGTGTTGCACAAATCAGCCAGAAGTAGAGACTTGTCCTTCGAGAAACCCTCAATGTTAACCAAAATAATGTGAAGAACACATTGATTCATAAGGTTTCGCTGATGTTGGTTTTGGTTCTTAGAGGAACCATTGCGGCTCTGAGAAGAGCCCTTTTTATTGGTTCGGGGAACTCTTGAGTTGAAGTTTACCATTGTCGTGATAGGATTGGCCAGCCTAGATCCTGCGTTACCGGGTCTAGCTGTTTGCAGGGTGCGCCGAGGGGAGGCTCCTTTCTTGCACCCCACTTGCACTTGCACCTTTTTTACCACTAAGGTGGCAACAAACTTTTTTACCACTAATGCCACCTTCAATCAACAGGCCTACTGCCCGCCTGATTATTGAACCATTACCGCAGCCTATGGACTCCTTCAACAGCGGTACCACGCGCTATTTGCCCCAACCCACGACTGCCAATGCAACACTTGCCTACCCCACGAGCTCCGGAACCCCTACTCACCGGCACAAACACGACCCGGAGCAGGTATTTTTTTTTTATAGTATCTCGACATAATGGCTTCCATTCGCCTGCTGGAAAGCAAAAGAGAAGCCCAATTTGCTATGACAACGGGCAAGTTACTGGTCAGTTAGCTGTCAGCTGCCACCGCCATGCAGGCCCAACTCTAACCCCCCACGAGCTCCAGAAACCCTGCTCATAGACAGAAACACGACCCGATGGTAATTTGGCTGCGGTATTCTATAGAGTTGAGGTCCTTCCCCGGACGGGCGGCTCGATTCGGGCGAAGAGTCGCTATGCCCTACCTATCTTTTAGGGTGTTTTAATAAATGATTTATTATTATTGTAATGGTTAAAACTTGGTCTATAACATCATCTGTGAACATCATCTACATACTACACTTATCAAAAGCAGGAATCTAAACACGCTGACACTCAAACCACACCCGATCTCTTTACAATCAATAAGCCGTTCGCATATGGCGGCACAAAAGTCAACCTTAACACCTCGCCTTAAGGTCTAAATACGTACCACTGCGCCTTTTAAGAGTCTAGCCGAACTGAATCTACGAAGATTTTGAGCAGTTCACACGTTATTGAGTGGCGAACTCATCTGTGGTAGATATTCGGGGGTGAGATAGCGGTTTTCGTTTTAAAGTCAATTTGGTATCTTTGGTGATTTTTCTAAAGAAATATGATTATTTCTACTGGTGGATTAGGTGTTAATTTGCGAATTTTGGTACTATCACTTCATTGAACCTTAGAGTACAAAATTTTTATACTGAAAACTGTTATACCCATCATAAATGCAATAAAATATATCGACCATGTAATGTTTTCCTTCTTTCCCTTCTTCTATTATTTAAATTATCAAAATATTATTTAGAAACTGACTATTCTATAAATTTTGCTAGTCCACTGAATAATAATAAACGGGTTCAATAAGATTTAAATTTTGTTTATAAATAACACAGAGTTACCTACATAGTAAAAAGTTGTCTGTGTCATAATTTATTTCATACACTAGGTATTAATGATTTAAAATAAAGTAAATATACCCTTCCATAAACAGTTTGCTTTTATTTAAATCTCTTTATAACCAAAAATTTCAACTAAGAATTTTTTCAATGTTGTCATGCATTCTCCTGGATACAAAAGTAAACATTATCAGTTAAATGTTATTTTGAAATGAATTGCAAACAATGTGAACATTCCTACTCCTTACAACCAAACGAAACTTGTATTTTCGAGTCCAATGATTGCCGAGTTACCCACAATCAGTCATAGCGTATCCATTAGGGTTCCGCAAAGGAATCAAAACAAAGAAGCAAAAGAACCCATTGTATAAAGCACGACGATTATTCCTAATTCATTTGAACAAAGGCGCCGCTTCAATGGAGAAATCCAAATAGAGGCTGGCTCATGGTCTATACGCCACAGAGTTCAGTCTGAAGAGTGTGAATTTCCAATAACTAAACGCCATTATGTCGAGCCACTATAAACTAATAAATTATTTTGGCTTTTGAAGCCAGAATTTCACTTTTTATAATTTTTTTTTCAAAAATGATAAGGTTTCATACAAACTCGTAACCTCTACTTTATCCCTTTGGGGTGAATTTCGAAACGAAAATGTCACTTTAACCCGAAATTTCGTCGCATTCGCTTCAGCGGTTTCGGCTCTGTGTTGATGCTTCAGTCAGGATATTTTATTTTTAATGTGTTTATTAATATTATTCACAAAATAAATTACCCCCGAAAACAGAACTAATTTCGTAGCTATAGTAATCGCGGGCAAACCACGTATAGCAATTACATGGATTATGTAGTTATTAATTAAATTATTTATTCTATATATTGTAGACGCTCACGCTTAAGCTCGAATCGAGGGTTAAGTTCGGCGGTTTAATTTAAACTTCTTTATCTAAACTCTCGAGCGCTTTAAAACTGACTCGAGCGTAAAACTGTTCGATCGTCGCGACGACTCGAGCGTTTTAGCGCCGACTCTTTAATACACTAACCAAAACGCATCTGAGTGGCGTCCGGCGATCACTCTCCGTCCCGCAATATCTTCAAAAGATCTCGGCGGGGGAGGAATAACCGCAGACACTTATTTAATGTCCGATCATTTTGCCGATCGCCCCTTATTTCCTTGGATGAGCTCATTTGCCCCCACCCGTCCCCTTGAAATGACGGAGCTCCAGTTTTTAGAGTTCACCGTTTTGCGTCATTAAGGGCTAAACGAATTTCGGAGTGTTTCTTCCGTCCCTTTGCCTCTGTCCGACGGTTATAATTAGTTTTTTTTAATGGTACGGCTTAAATGTTTCGGACAGGCTAGACGGAAAGATTTTTCTTGTTTTATTTCGTTCTGGTTGTCACAAACGGTTTGTTTTTTGGATGTAATAAACAATAATTTGCTTGGAGCGTGTTTTTTTCTCCTCTGTATATTTAGTACTATTGCTATGTAAGTAGTAGGGCTGACTTACTTGGGAGAGACAACATTTCTTTAATTTTTTTCTAATTTGGAATCCATTATTGTGCTTACGTGAGCATTTGCTGGTCCATAAGTAAAAAACTGTTTCGCGAGCTATGGAAAGGGCTACACTCGTCTGTGCTGGCATTATCATCAGCCTATTGCAGTCCACAGCTGGACACGGGCCTCTCCAGTTGCTCGCCACTTAGGGCAGAGGATATACTCCACGCCACGCTAGGCAGGCGTGTTGGCGATCGCAGGGCGTAACTTTTCGCTCCGGTGACGCTGCTGCCCGTCATCGGCATGTGGTATTTAGCAACGCCTTCGATTGTGGTGGTTATACCGCCACCCGTCGGTTGCCAGCGCCTCGTTTGTTATTCGGCAGGATGCACCACGGGCAGGTGAGGTTGGCTTGGAGCGAAATGATGAAAGGCCGCTACCTTACATTCCAGGCAACTAACAAGTTTTAATTAATTGATTTTCTTATTTGAACGTTACCACAGAGACTTGGGTCTGTCTTTGATGGAAGATGTGGTGACAACTCATTGATTTAGTTACATGCTTGTTGAGGAGCTCGGTGGCGCCGCGGTCTTGTTCGCTTAACAATGATCGCAACGTTGTGCAACCATTGGCGCGGTCAATCCGATGATGGGTGACCAAAATTTGACACCGATTTCCTCCGTGGTTCGGAAGGCACGTTAAGCTGTTCGTCCCGGGTGCTATCTTTACCAACTCAGATAGCAGTCGTTACATCATATCAGAGATGATGATAACTCTGACGCATAACTAGGAATGGGTATAGCTTACCCTAAGTGTTGTGGAGGTCTGATGGCAGTCGCTCTGTGTAAAAGCTTAGCCCTCGCCAAATCTCTCAGTTTGGGAAGCCGACCCTGAGACAATCGGGAAAAGGCTAAGATGATGATGATGCTTGTTGCCGGAGGAACTTGATCGTCTCTTTCGCTTCCCAGTAGACACTATGCCGTGTTACTAGCAAAAAACATTATGTTTTCCCATTATTTTTAGCTTTCGCCGGAATATTATCCCTTTTAGGGGGCGGGTCGAAAAATTGGAACAACACTGGAATGACCCTTAACCCTAACTTCCAAGGAAGTTGATAAATTCCATTTGGAAGGAAATCACGTAGCGTTGTTATCTTAGGCCTCCGCCCCGTTTACACGTGTTTGTGTAGGCCTGAATTGATTATGCGGATTGGCTGGATGATTTTTACTCTTTAACTGACTTAGAAAAAATTGGTAGTGTAAAAATTGGAACAAATCGATTGCAATTCTGATTGGAACAAATCGATTGCAATTCTGATTGGAACAAATCGATTGGGATTCTGATTTTGTTTTTTATTAGAAAATTAATAGCATCAATAGCTGTATGTATAGCCTATGTGGAGCAATGAAGGTCTTTTTTTAAATTATTTTAACACTAGCTGTCCCCGAGACTTCTTCCGCCTACAATAAATAAAATAAATAAATAAAGTAACCCAAGACATGCCACTCTTGGCCACACAGCGCCAAGTAACCCCAAACTAAGCCGGAGCTTGTACTATGGGTAAACGGGTGGACATACCTCTCCGTTGTGCGCCACTTAGGGCAAACATCTAGTGGATATACCCATAATCGCCACGCTGGGCAGGCGGGTTGGCAATCGCAGGGCGTAGCTTCTCGCTCCGGTGACGTTGCTGCCCGTCATCGGTCTGTAGTATTAAACTAAGCCTTCAATTGTGATATATGATTACTATGAAAACTACTAACGAAAACTGGTTTGAATGAAATCTAGACAGCAGTTTTTTTAAAACGTCATATTTCAAATTACCTAATTTTTTTCATTTAATCGGTGGTACCGGGTACGGAACCCTACGTGCGCAAGTCCGACTCGCACTTGGCCGGTTTTTCAAATCGGTTCACATTTCTCGGTAACTAATAGGTAGGTAAAGTAGGTTTGTTACCACATTGTAACAAACAAAAAAATGTCTTTGGTTTCTCGAAGTTGATTAAAAAGATACTTCATCAACCCATTCTTTTTTTGGACATACTCACGCGTTACCCATTCTAAAATCAATAAGTACCTAGGTATATTATTTTGAGTTGGGGACTTGGTGAATATTTTGACACTCAACTGTCAATCCCGTATGGTCTAGTGGCTAGGATACCTGGCTTTCACCCAGGAGGCTCGGGTTCGATTCCCGGTACGGGAAAGATCCATTTTGAATTTTCATTCTTTTTTTACAGATTTTCAATTTTGATTTTTATTGTTATTAACCCTATAATAATCTTATGACAATAGAGACACGTAGAGTTATAAAAAAGGGTTTCTCTCCTTTCCTTAATCTACAAAAACACACAACAAACTTGTGTAATATGATTTTCTACCTTTCTTTTTTAAGCCGTTATTAACTTTCGATTAAGGTTTTCCTTATTAATTTTCTTTTGAAGCACCCCTTTAGAAACCGCGTTTTTTTTTGGTTTGCTTTTGTAAACAAACAAAAAACATTTATAAATAGGTCAAGCCATTTTGAGTTTCAGTGAAACTTGTGGTTTTGGTTACTTAAAGCAACAATTTGGGCCTCTACTTTCCATCAGGCGACGGAAGACCACTAAGCTGCACTACTATAAAAAAAGTACTGTCAGGTGACATTCGGACCCGTTGTCAAAAAAAAAATTGGATCATACAAATTTTGTACAAAAAGCACTTTCCCGTACCGGGAATCGAACCCGAGCCTCCTGGGTGAAAGCCAGGTATCCTAGCCACTAGACCATACGGGATTGAAGGTAAGCGGTAAATTATATGAAGAGTTTAATGTTTAATTCAATAAATAATTTACAACTGAAAGCCACAAGATTAACTGTCTCATTAATATATGAATTAATTTTAGGGTTAAAATTAAAACAAAGGAATAAATATTCGTAAAATAAGAAACAATAAAAGTTCACAAAATAAATTTAATTATTAATTGTGTGACCCGAAATATATTTTCAGCAACGAACAAAATCAACAAGTGAAAATAATTTTGTACATCTGTTGCAATGTTTGTTTGATGGGTCCATACTAATAAGGTACAGCTGTTTATACAATGAAATCTCGCCTTCCATTGTTGTAACAACAGAAATATTATATCAAGCATAGAACTCACACCTCGCCTTCATCACAATTTTCAGTGGCTAGGATAGAGTACCTGGCTTTCATCCAGGAGGCTTGAAGGTTTGAATCCCGGTACAGGAATGTGCTTTTTGTGCAACATCAAATGAATCTTAACTAATATTATAAAGCTGAAGAGTTTGTTTGTTTGAACGAGCTAATCTCAGGAACTACTGGTCCGAATTGAAAAATTATTTTTGTGTTGAAAAGACCATTTATCGAGGAACGCTGCAACTATTAGGAGCGAAGAAATAATGGAAAATATAAAAAAAGGGGAAAAAATAACTATTCCACGCGGACGAAGTCGCGAGCACAGCTAGTTTAAGATAAGATGAAAGGGAGCGGTCTGTCATCATTTCGCTCCAAGGCAAACTCACCTGCCCGTGGTGCATCCTGCCGAATAATAGATGAGGCGGTGGCAACAGTATAACCATCACAATTGAAGGCGTAATACCACAGACCGATGACGGGCAGCAGCGTCACCGGAGCGAAAAGTTACGCTCTGCGATTTCCAACCCGCTTGCCCAGCGTGGCGATTATGGGCATATCCTCCAGACGTTTGCTCTTAGTGGCGCTTGATAAAATAGGGGCGTACTTTTTATTAAGAAATATCTTAAAGGGAAGTTGAAAACTCGATGGCTCATTTGTTAGCAGCCCCTGCGTCTCCCTGAACCAAGATCATGGGTACGACTCCCACCCGGGACAAACATTCGTGTGATGAACATTTGTGTTTGTATTCAAGGGTGATGATTTGTAATACATACGTTCATTGTTTTGATACCCGTTACTCAAATGCTTACTTTGCTACTTATATACCTTGCATCAGAGCAATGTTTGAAGATGTTGTAATAAAAAAACAGATTTTTTATAAAACACCTTTCTATATTTAATGTGCAATGAAAATATTCACCATCAACGCGTTGAATCCCCCTATCTCTTTTATATACAGGATGTCACTTTCACCTTGCATCATAAGGCCCCTAAGTAACGAGGGTCGTAAAAACTAAACTAGTATACTAGTATAGTATAGTATAGTATAGTATACTAGTGGTACGATGAAGTTTTTACGCCCTCGTAAAATGACCCCGTATGGAGATGAAATATTTTGGCCGTGGTTATGAAAACTAGAGTTATAATATCGCACAGCTGGGTCTAAAAGGAGTTAAGTCAAAAAACACGACTTTTAAGTTCTGTTATATACGTCATGGAATTAATACGGACTGGCTCGATGGCTCATTTGGTAGTGATCTCTGCCTTCTGAACCAAAGGTCGTGGGTACGATACCTGCACGGTACAAACATTTGTGTTCATGAACATGTCTGTTTGTATTGGTCTGGGTGTATAATATGTATTTATTTACAAAAAGAAAGTATAATATAAGTAAGTTTATCAGTTGTCTAGTATCCATAGTACAAGCTTCGGCTTAGTTTGGGCTAGATGGCGATTGCACTGAAAACTTATTCCATGCACAGATGATAATTACAAACTTTTCGCCATTTTTGTAAAAAAAAATGCTTTTTTGAGTTAACTCCCTTTTAATCTAATAAATCCATGTATAGTTGGGCGGGAAGGGAATGTCAACGGCCCTAATTCCAGTTTGATACCAAGGGCCGAACAAAAATTGTAATACTGCGGGTTTCGGCTACAGTGGCCAATGATTAAATAGACCAGGAGATACCTCTTACAGTGCACAAACACAGATAAATAAATAAATAACCCAAGACATGCCACGCGGGGCCACACAGCGCCACCTAGCCCCAAACTAAGCCGAAGCTTGTATTATGGGTACTAGACAACTGATAAATTTACTTAGATACATTTTTTTTTGTAAATAAATACATATTATACATTGAAAACACCCAGACCAATACAAACAGACATGTTCATGAACACAAATGTTTGTACAGTGCGGGAATCGAACCCACGACCCTTGGCTCAGAGGGCAGAGGTCACTACCAAATGAGCCACCGAGCCTGTCATCAATGCGAGATGCAACCTCTGTTCCTTTATGTAGGCGAATGTTATGTCTGGATGTTAATATTCTAATTGTTTTTATTTATTAAGGAAACATACAGCATATAACCTTAAATATAACTTAAAGTTAATAAAAGTTAGCAGCTTCATAGGAGCAAGAAGCTACACCCTGCGATCGCCAACCCGCCTGCCCAGCGTGGCGATTATGGGTATATCCTCCAGAAGTTTGCCCTAGGGGACGAACAACTGGAGAGGCCTATGTCCAGCAGTGGACTGTAATAGGCTGATGATGATGATGATGAAAGTTAATAAATGACACATTTAAACAGCAATTAAAGTTTACAACGTTAGTATTAGGTACATTAGATTAGGTACGAAAACACCATTTATCCAATGTACCTGTTTAACAAAATTACTAGAGACCAGACTAGAGAGAGAAATATTGTTAAGGTTCCGTGCCCAAAACGTAAAAACAGAACCCTATTACTAAGACTTCGCTGTCCGTCCGTCTGTCTGTCGCCAGTGTGTATCTCAAGAACCGCGTTAGTTAGACGGTTGATATTTTCACAAATAGGGATGTTTCCTGGGTCAAAATACTTACATTATATTTAGTCCGTATTTTCGATTATAAAAATATATTGGACACGTATTTTTCCTTTTTTCATTTACACGAAAAATAACAAAGATACAAAGCATCAAAATTTAGGAGTGGGGGTGTTTGATGTCACGCCGTGCGACAAAATGCTGCACGGCGTGACGTCACGCGAAACTTTAACGGGGTATATCTTTGTAATCTTTGGTCTAATTTATAAATGATAAAATATGTATCTTTTATTTTTGAATAATCTAGAAGACGGACTAATTAATTTTTTTAAGGAAACAAGCCTATTGCCGCTACAACTACAAGCGTTTATTTATTTAATCTTTATTGCACAGTAAATAAGTGTACAAAAGGCGGGCTTAATGCCACATAGGCAATTTCTACGTCAACCATTGGGCTAAGCAGAAAGTAATACCAGTAGTATTTGTAGTAGTTGTAGTTTGACTGGCTCGGTGGCTCAATTGGTAGTGACCTCTGCCTTCTGAGCCAAGGGTCGTGGGTTCGATCCCCACACATTACAAACATTTGTGTGCATGAACAATGAACATGTCTGTTTCTATTGGTCTGGGTGTTTTCTATGTATAATATGTATTTATTTCCAAAAAAAAATGTATCTATGTATGTTTATCAGTTGTCTAGTACCCATAGTACAAGCTTCGGCTTAGTTTGGGACTAGATGGCGCTGTGTGGCCCAGCGTGGCATGTCTTGGGTTGTTTATTTATTTGTTGTTAAAGCGGCAACAAAATGGTAAGTGTAACCTATTCATAAAGTTGTTACTTTCTCAAGAAGATCAGTAATCAAGGCTTTAAAGAAAATAGTTTTAAGAAATTTCAGTCAAACAGAAAAATATTTACTTGTGCTAGTATTAAAAAAAATCTTCAAAACTATTCAAACTGTATATTCTTGAATTGCGATGTTACCAATTGGAAAAATTCCCAAAATCTCTTTCACAAATCAACATTTCATTTTTAATAACTTCTCCAATCGCCCTGGACAATACACGAAAGGCGCGTACACTTTTCGAAAAGTTTTATTAAAATCGGTTCAATAAATTGAGTTTGTAACTTTCGTTATTATTGAGGAGGTTAAATTCCGTCCGACGATTTTTAATAATAAAAAATATTAAACTTCAACTTTTAATGTGGATATTAGACGTTTGTAATGTGGATATGTATAGAGTGGTTGATACCACCTTGTTTGACTTTAAAGTATGCATAAGCAATGATTGAGGAGCGCCCTGTTGCTTCGAATACTACTGAGATATCTGCTTGTCGTAAAAGGCGAATAAAAGGTCCTTTGGGTTCGTGTTGAGCTTGGGGGATGACAGTACGCTGCGCACTCTTCGCGCTTGACCCAAAAACGGTTGATCGTATGAAAAAAAGTTCAAACAAAAGATAAAATAAATAAATAAATAACCCAGGACATATCACGCTGGGCCACACAGCGCCACCTAGCCCCAAACTAAGCCGAAGCTTGTACTATGGGTACTAGACAACTGATAAACTTACTTAGATACATTTTTTTTTGTAAATAAATACATATTATACATAGAAAACACCCGGACCAATACAAACAGACGTGTTCATGAACACAAATGTTTGTACTGTGCGGGAATCGAACCCACGACCCTTCGCTCAGAGGGCAGAGGTCAATACAAAATGAGCCACCGAGCCTGTCTCGAAAATGTAGAGAATTGCTTGACTCCACTTTCATATTGGGTGCAAATCTAATTTTTTTTTATAAAAAGAGCGTTCAAGACTATCTCCCTCCACTTGATGGTAAGCGGTCGTGAGGTCCAACTATTAGGTTGACAGGCATAATAGAACAAACCCACCGCGCCTGTCGCCTTCATCCTGAAGTTTTGTTTATGTCTAGTTAAAAAGTATGTTACCAGATGAGTATCTCCGAGAATTGTAAGCCGATTTGGATATTTTTTTTGTTTCGAACACTTGCTATGACCAACCATTGTCAACATTATTGATGTCGGTTTTTTTTTTGTAAAAAATGCTCACTTAAAATGACTGGGCTATACAAGCCATCATGGCATCCATGGTAACTGACAAATGAATGGCTTGGTTACTTGCCAGTTGCCGCAGTGACTATGGTCTTTTTGCTTTCTCCCAAAGAACCGGATCTGTACTGTGCTACTATAAAAGCACTTAAAAGAGTGGTAATCTCAGCTCTATACAATTCCCGATACCTCCCAAAGGATTCCTTCCCGATTGTTATTAACTTTTTTTCTTCGCTCCCGTCTCGCGGTGCAGAGGTATTATGAAACTCTATGCCCTGCACCGTCCTACTCGGGAAATTGGATTTTATATTAACCTAAGTGTTATTTGAGTTATCGCAATTAATAACTGGTTATTGTTGCTGTTATTAAAAAATACTACGATGTTAATTAAATGAAATAATAAGGGAAAGGGAATATGTGTGACTCTTGTTCAGGAAACGGGCAGGAGTGTTTCACTTACCACTACAAAAGTCCACTGCTGGACATAAGCCTCTCTAGTCATTCGCCACTTTTAGCAAATATCAAGAGGCATTGCCCATTATCACCCACCATGCTGGGCAGGCGGGTTGCCGATCGCAGGGCGTAGCTTCTCGCTCCGGTGACGCTGCTGCCCGTCATAGGTCTGCGGTATTTAGCTACGCCTGCAATGTTGATGGATATTACGCCACCAGTCGGTACCAGAGCCCCGATTGTTATTCGGCAGGATACGCCACGGGCAAATGAGAGTAGCTTGAAGCGAAAAGGTAATAAGTTACCACTGCACATCACGCTTAATTAATGCTACGTAGATCGATCACCCTATGACCGCCTGCATAGCATAAGTACTTACGCCCGCTTACAAGTTGTTTTAAGAAGAATTGAACACATTGTGTCCTGCAAGAGAGTTTCATAGGCTAATGGCAAATTTAAAAATACGAGTACACAAACTAGAAGTCGAGTAAATCAACCAACGGCATTCCAAATTCAAACTGCATCTCAGAATACGTAATGGGTTTTGAATTGGTCCGTTACAATACACAGATTGCTATTTAATCTAAAAGAAGAAAAACTCGTACAAAGCACTTCGCCTCTACATTCATAGTATAAACGACTGAGGTATGGAACTCTTCACCGGAGTCAGTGTTCCCCGCGAGATAATAATTATAATCAAATTTCAAGGTAAATAAATAACCCAAGACATATCACGCTGGGCCACACAGTGTTATCTAGCCCCAAACTAAGCCATAGCTTGTACAAGGGCTACTAGACAAGCGGAAAGAGAGCGTGAGGCTGCGGTAGACGCGCCCGCTCTACGCCGCCCCCGGCCCGGGCGTCGCCGGAGGGCATACAACGTATCGTATGCCCTCTGAGCCTCTCCTTCGTGCCCCGAGTGGTGAGTGCGGGGGCGCGATCCACTCATAAGGGCGTAACGGTGTGGTAGGTGCAGCCACACCTTTGCACTAGGTCCGCCCGGGGAGCACTCTATTGCTCCCCGGAGCCCCGGACCGGCCCGGCCGGTGCCGGCCGCTTATCATCTGCGGCTGGCCAGGGCAGGCAGGGATATGGCCGTAAGTATGCTTCGGCGCTACCCGTGTCCCTACAACTTGCTGCCCACAGACGACACAGTGTTTAGTGGGTATGCCTTCCCATTTTGGAAGGTGTGACTCCCACACACCATACCGAATCCCCCCGGAGGCGGCATGAAGGTGCATCGCGTATTGAAAATCTGTTACCGCCTATAATATCAGCTTTCGACAACACTTACACCAATCTCCTTCGCTTATAAAACGCTCCACCAACACGGCCCCAATCCGCTACAATCCCGAGTAACTCTGACGGACGACCGTATCCGATCGCAGCAGAACAGCGAATACGAATCGTTTGTTTATCCAAATCCGTATTCTGGAATGTTCTGTCGCCCGCTGCAGACACGACAGGATAAGAACAGTGTAAATTACCTACTGTACAGGCTCGGTGGCTCATTTGGTAGTGACCTCTGCCCTCTGAGCCAAGGGTCGTGGGTTCGATTCCCGCACAGTACAAACATTTTTGTTCATTGAACATGTCTGTTTGTATTAGTCTGGGTGTTTTCTATGTATAATATGTATTTATTTACAAAAAAAAATGTATCTAAGTAAGTTTATCAGTTGTCTAGTACCCATAGTACAAGCTATGGCTTAGTTTGGGGCTAGGTGGCGCTGTGTGGCCCAGCGTGGCATGTCTTGACTTATTTATTTACTTAGTACTCCCGAAGCATTCTCATCCTTTCCTCGAGTACAAAGTACGAGTATGAATGCCAAAATATTCACTTCCAACTAGAATTTTGTAAGTGAACATCTTGCACAAGAGTACGGATGGGTACTAAACGGTACGAAATGCATTTCAGCTGAGAGGTACCCCCCACTCGGAGATGCTTTCAAATGAGAAATTTTAATGAATTCTTGGCATCTTCGGTCTAAGACTTAGTTCTGGCTGGATTTACCTGAGTGGTTAGATATGTGATAGGATAGTTATAATAGTCTTTTAGTACTTATGTGCAGTTTGCAGGTTAAATGTAAGGAAACTTTCATTTATATAAATAAATAAATAAATAACCCAAGACATGCCACGCTGGGCTACACAGCGCTATCTAGCCCCAAACTAAGCCGAAGCCTGTACTATGGGTACTAGACAACTGATAAACTTACATAGATACATTTTTTTTAAATAAATACATTTATACATAGAAAACACCCAGACCAATACAAACAGACATGTTCATGCACACAAATGTTTGTAATGTGTGGGGATCGAACCCACGACCCTTGGCTCAGAAGGCAGAGGTCACTACCAATTGAGCTACCGAGCCAGTCAAAAATATACAGTAAGTTGTTTATTTCCCGTGTAATATTTAACGACCTAGATCTGTTACATATTTTTTATAGTAGCTCGTCATAATGGTTCCCCTACTTGACAGACAAACAGACGGACAAAAATTTTACTGATTGCATTTTTGGCATCAGTATCGATCACTAATCAACCCCTGATAGTTAATTTGAAAAAAAAAATGTACAGAATTGACCTCTCTACAGATTTATTGACAGGCTCGGTGGCTTATTTGGTAGTGACCTCTGCCCTCAGAGCCAAGGGTCGTGGGTTCGATTCCCGCACGGTACAAACATTTGTGTGCATGAACATGTCTGTTTGTATTGGTCTGGGTGTTTTCTATGTATAATATGTATTTAATTACAAAAACAAAAAATCTAAGTAAGTTTATCAGTTGTCTAGTACCCATAATACAAGCTTCGGCTTAGTGTGGGGCTAGGTGACGCTGTGTGGCCCAGCGTGGCATGTCTTAGGTTATTTATTATTATTATTACTATAAGTATGGATTCCAGAATAAAGTTATTCAAAGCAGTGGCGGCGCTAGACCAAATGTAGGCGTCGGCGACATCAGCTTTGCGAGGCCTTTTTCATTACCCAGTCAGAAATATGTAATTATTCGGTATAAAGCAAGTTTGTCGTACTATTACTATAGAGACAGGTTGACAGCCTGACGCCTACATGTAGAGCACTACATATTCCCTTGGTCGACTTTTACAACTTGCGCGGGATGATAAGCAGCTGATACTTTTTGTTCTTTTATTGCTGCCATATCAGCGTAGAAGACTTTTAAATTTTATTAAATACAGTTCTTTAGCGGTTTCACAGAACAGGTTTATAATACAGTCCTGTAATGTAATATTATCATTGATTTTAAGCGGCAAGGATTTTTGACATTTGACCAGCGTTTTACACACAAATACCTATATGTTAAGACCGTGGTGCTTTTTTATTTATTTATTTATTTAATACTGTCTTTGAAATAAACAAATAACTGATTTTTCACTTAGTAATAAAAACGGTATAATATTGCGTTGTCTGTGAAAGAAAACCGAGGATTGAATTTTGTGAACGATGAATGAAAGACAAAGAACTCGGGGATTACTCCAAGCCTCCTCGGATGCGGATTCGCTTAAAAACAGAAATAATCAACTACTCGGGGGTTCCCCGACTCTCACGCGCGGCAGTCTAACTTCCATAGTGTTGCCCACACTCCACTTACTAGTGGTGTAGCCAGACCAATCAGAGCGGCTCTGGCCAAATACTACTCACGCGTACGAAAATAGGTATATACGAATAACTACACCTTTAAAATTTAGCATTTTTAATCTTTTTGCGAGGCCCCCACAGGAGCGAGGCCGTCGGCGGTCGCCGACGTCGCCGACGCCTAGCGCCGCCACTGATTCAAAGTCCCATCCAGGATTTCTATCAAAGCAATCTCAGAGCACTGAGCAGCATAAGTAATTAACTATGGACGATTTTAATGAAAATTATTATTGGTCGCCGCGATAGCGCCGCTTGATAACTAACTGGATTCAATAGCTCTATGTTGTACTAATTACTGAATATACCCGTTCCAGCTTTGGGTATTGTGGTCCATTTATGACATAACGTGTTAATAGGGAATATGCACGACTTTTTTATGCATTTATTGAGATCTTTTATCTTCCAAATACATAAATATTGAAGAGTTTTTAAATTATCCTTGCTATTTAGCGAGTTATAAAGCGTTAAAGTTATTACTTAGACAGAGAGATCCGTCACGTACTGTGCGCGCCATACAAACTCCATAGAAAAATCTGTTTCGCGTGAGAGAGACGGATATATTAACTTTCAACGACTGTATCTCGCCCATTTTTCAGCTAATTTTGATTTTGTTTTTGTTGAAAAAAAAAATATTTTTATCTATTTTACGATAAATTAGTAAATACATGAAACAATTTTTCATGCATATTCCCTATTAAACTTGATTAAAGGAAATATTTATACTTTCACTTCATTTATTTAATTTTACACATTTTTTTATAGTAGCTCGACATAATGGCTTCCCTACGCCTGATGGAAAGCGAAAGAGAAGCCCAAGTCGCTGTAAAAGCTGGTGCCCACACTGGAAAATATCCGTATTGTGGAAAAATGTATTAAAATTAAATACTTTGAAATAAAGCAACAAGGCTTCTAATATCATCATAAACATACTCATGTAAAAGATACCTCAATCAAATCAAAAACTTGTACACACAGATACCAAAGGCCTGAAACAGACAACTAAAGAAAGCAATAAAAGTTTTGACCAGACCCGGTCTCGAATTAGCGACCTCACGGTCTTTAGCACTTGCTACCTTAATCGTAGTATTAATTAACCAAAGATGCATTCGATGCATCGATTTTCGATGCATATGTCACCGGAAAATAGCAAGAATCGTAACTTGATCAATTTCCTAGGTAGTTGATTAACTTCCGGAAAATAATAAACGGCAGTTGAAATGTATTATTTAACGTATGTATTTTAGTAAAATGATCATTTTACGGGGTCTTGCCGTAAAATCATCCGACGAAGGTGAGGTGAACGTTGATTGGTTCAATGGCTCACGTGGCGTTATCCCGGCAACCAATCAGGGAACAGTGTATTAAGTTACGGGTAATAGTGCACCGTTAAATAGTACATTGAGCAACGATTGGCCCATTTGAGGACGATTTTACTTGTGTCAAAATCGTAAATTTTGAAATGACTGTCAGGCTACCGTAAATTGGTCAACTAACTGAAATCCATTGCGTTAAATAATACATTTCAACTACCGTTTGTTATATTCCAAAACTTAATCAACTACCTAGGAAATTGATCAACTTACGATTCTTGCTATTTTCCGGTGACACATATATATACATCGACGGGTATATGCATCGATTTTATTAAGTAGGATTTACTCAAAGCAAGGCTTTATAACAGAAATACTCTTGTAGGTACATACGGCTATTCAAGTTCCTCGTTTAGCTCATGTTAGTGCTAGCCTAACTGAAAGAGATCTAGCCTTTTTGTATGTCTGATAGAGTTTAATCATCTAAATGGCGTCTGGAGATACGAATCTGTTTCGGAAGGGGGCTTTATATTAAACCTTCTACCTGTCCGCGACTCTGCCCGCGTAAATATTCTTTTAGATTGTAGTCAATGTGTATTTTTTTTTTATAGTAGCTCGACATAATGGCTTTTATGCTTGGAAGCCCAAGTCACTGTAAGAACGATTAAGTAACTGGTCAGTTACCTGTCAGTTTCCACCGCCATGCCAGCCCAACCCTAACGAGCACTGGAAACTCTACTCACCGGCAGAAACACGACCCGGAGGTCATTCGGCTGCGGCATTCTATACGGTGGAGGGCCATCCCTGGACGGGCGGCTCAAATCGAGCGAAATTTGCTATGGCCTACCTCTCTTATTGAATGTGTGCTATATTACTGTAAAGTTTCATTGAATCCGTTCAGTAGATACTTATTAGGTTAGAGAGTTACTTTTTCTTTGGATATATGGATGGATTCGGTGGCAGACGAGTTAGTGGCCTGTATGATGTTAAACAGTAACCACCGCCAGTCATCAACATCAACCCACATCAGTCCACTGCTGGACATAGGCCTCTCCCAAGGTTCGCCACTGTGCTCGATTTTGGGCTTCTCCAGCACTTGCCAGCCGTCCTGCGCAAATCGTCACTTCACCTGGCCTGTGGGCCTACACTACGTTTGCCGAGACGCGGTCTCCACTCCAGAACTCGTTTACCCCAACGGTTATCGGTTCTGCGGCTGATGTGGCCAGCCCACTGCCGCTTCAGCTTGCTGATCCGGTGAACTGCCCATGGACATCAGCAATGCCAGGGACACAGCAATGCCGTAGAGTAATTCAAGAGGAAGGATCCTCTTGAATTACTCTACCTATTGACAAAAACCGTAACACACTGTTGCGTAATTTTAATACTTGTATACTTAGGGACAAATGGATAAATACAAACATTGGAAACTACCTTATTCCTCTAAAGACCACTGATCACTAGGCTTATAGACACAGACAAACTACATACCATCTTCAACTACGTCTAATTATAGACATATTGGACACAATGTCTAAACTTGAGCTCACACACAAAGTTCTGAGGAGTTGCAGCCACAAAATCGCAACTTCCGTCTAGGACTGTACGGATAACTAATTCTAGATTCTACTCCGGGGCTATTTCAGATGGAACTTCTATGATATCTAGTGTACGTTCAAGGATTATTTCCATCAATTAAGCTGCTTGCATGCTGCATGTTTGATTTCTCTGCGGAATCGGAACCGAAATGAGGTGATCCGATAGAGAATTAAGGTCGTCGATTTAGCTCACCGGACTGCTGAAGTGGCAGTGGGCTGGCCACAAGTTTAAAGAGAGGTAGGGCATAGCGAATCTTCGCTCGAATTGAGCCACCCGTCCGGGGTAGCACCTCCACCCTATAGAATACCGCAGTGAAATGACCTCTGAGTCGTGTTTCTGCCGGTGAGTAGGGTTTCCGGAGCTCGTGGTGGGTTGGGGTTGCGCCGGCATAGCGGTGGCAACTGACAGGTAACTGACCAGTTACTTGCCCGTTGTCACAGCGACTTGGGCTTCTCTTTCGCTTTCCATCAGGCGTAGGGAAGCCATTATGTCGAGCCACTATAAAAAAAAAAACATCAGACGTAGAAGCGATAACCGTTTGGGTAAACGAGTGCTGGAGAGGATAGCACATCTCGGCAAACGTAGTATAGGACGCCCTCAGACTTGGTGATGATCTGCGCAAGTTAGCTGGATGTAAGAGGTTAAAAATCGATCAAAGTGACGAACTATTGGAGAGGCCTATGTCCAGCAGTGGACTGCAAAAGACTGTTGATGATGATCATCATCATCATCATCATCATCAGCCTATTACAGTCCACTGCTGGACATAAGCCTCTCCAGTTGTTCGTCACTTAGAGCAAACATCTGGAGGATATACCCAGTAGCTTCTTGCTCCGGTGACACTGCTGCCCGTCACCGGTCTTTAGTATTTAGCTACGCCTTCAATTGTGATGGTTATACCGCCACCAACCGGTTGCCAGCGCCTCGTTTGTTATTCGGCAGGATGCACCACGGGCAGGTAAGGTTGGCTTGGAGCGAAAAGATGAGAGGCCGCTCCCTTACATCCCCTTACATCATGATGATGATGAAACTTCTTAAATATTTGTTTGATAAGACTTTGATAATGCGATCGCCAACCCGCTTGCCCAGCATAAAGATTAAGAGTAAAACCTCCTAAAGTTTTTCCAAAATGGCGAACAACTAGAGAAGCCTCTCTTTAGCAGTAGACTGTGATAAGCTGATGGTGAAGCCGAGAAACCTGCCCTTTTTTATGACTACCAGTAGTAATAAAAAAAAACTTTAATCAGTTTGCAGCGATATTTAATATTTTTTAGTGAATATGGATACAAGTGGCTGTCTGACTGGCTCGGTGGCTCAATTGGTAGTGACCCCTGCCTTCTGAACCAAGGGTCGTGGATTCGATTCCCACCCGGGTCAAACATTCGTGTGATGAACACTTGTGTTTGTCCCGTGTCTGGGTGTTTATATTTGTATTTAAGTATTTATTTGTGGTACCTTCGTTGTTCTGTTACCCATAACACAAGTGCTTAAGCTGCTTACTTTAGGATCGGAGCAATGTATGTGATGTTGTCTAATATTTATTTATTTATATTAATACAAGTAAGTTTTTCATAGTCCGAGTACCAAAATTCATCTTCTTGGTGTACATAATGACAGCACTTGTTATCAACTAGCGCAAATCCTTCCTGGCATTTAGGTACACGATGCTTCTTCACAGGTTTTCTATTCCTCATTACCATGCTACGACGTTGTCTAATTATACCAGAACTATCATCCATCTTGATAGAATTCTTTCTGACACTTCGGGAGTCATTCTGCTTATTGATCGGGGACTCTTCTCTTTTCTTGTCTTTCTCTGAAGGAATAATTGCATTGTCATGTTTTTCTTCTTGTCCAGTCACTTGACTGTCATCTTGAATGATTTTTGGTATCAATTTCTCATTATCTTCAAACTTTTCAGGTATTAACATGTCTGTAAATATAACAAGAACAGATGAAAAGACCATCACGATAGAAGGCATAGATAAATACTACAGGCCGGTGACGGACAGCAGCGTCACCAAAGCGAGGAGACGCCCTGCGATCGCCAACCCTCCTGCCCAGTTCAGCGTGGCTTTTATGGATAGTCTATTTTGAGTACAACCGAGTGTTTTGTGAAGTGTCTACGAGCAAAAAAGGACAAAAGAAATTCGTTTGTTGTAGTTTAGCCCCTTAAATTATTTACTTTGTTTTTAGCATTTGTTGTTATAGAGGCAATAGACGTACATCATGGAAGTATTAAGTACTTCAACTGTCTAGCTTTCACGGTTCTTGAGATACAGAGAAAAAAGTAATACATGTAAAGAGGTTAGCCTTTATAACCGGCTAATTCCTAACAGCCATAATATCGCGGTAGATTACTACAAACAAATTATTTATTTATTTACAAATCTAATGTAATAAATCTAAATTGCACAAAAAAAACAGTGTACAAAAGGCGGACTTTAGGCATTCTCTACCAGTCAACCATTAGGCTAAGCAGCAATAAAAGTCTAGATAGTGTGCTGTAAAGTTAATGACATTATTATAATTATTATACCTATTTAAAATACACGTACATAGAAATTATGTCACAATGTCTTTATTAATAGTCAAATGTGAACACTTACAGTCATCTTTGTTCTTATCACCAGTCTGGCTTTTATTTTCCAGAAGAGCCTCATATTCTTTATCGTTTTCATAACCTTTTCTGAATTGCATTGTATCTCCGAAACTTTTTTGTTCACTTTCAACAATCATCACTATCACCATTATAAGTATAATAAAATGTAATTTGCTTTCCATTGTCTTATGTTACAGGTATTTTATAAGCAATGGTACTTATACAGCCGCGAGCAGGCCAAACGCAAGCTGTTTGTGAACTAATAACGTTGATAGCTCCTTTACTTTATATATTGCATTGCATTACATAAAACTAATACACAATTTCTATGATACCGACTTTTCGTCAATGAAATCATCATTCGGTTGATAATACCGATGAGGAATTTTTGACGTCATTACAAATCTATACTTACATTATAATGAGGAAGAATTTATACAAGGTGACTTTTTAATCACTATCCAAATTTTTTCCGGGCATTAGGTATCGTTATTAGAGAGAATTTAAAAAGAGTAACTACCGAGTTTCTTGCCGTTTCTTCTCGGTAGAAATCTACCTTCCGAACACGGCGGTAGCTTCTTTTAAATTGCTTTTATTCACATTCTTACATTACCTTTTATATTTTTACATTATTTTTTACTTGACGATTCATAAGTGCTTATTTTAAGTTTATGTGAATAAAGGTATTTTGACATTTTGACTTTTAGAGCCTATTTCTGCAAAAATAAATATAGTTAATATTTTCACAACAAAGTTATTGTCCCGAATCCATTATAAATTTCTCATGGTTACCATTTCTGGCGTAAATAATTTAGTACGCAAAACGATAAATATCAATGGTATTACGAATTAAGGTACGAATTAAAGGTAAGACGGTATTACCGCGAGTACTACGAAATGGTAACCATGTGAAATTTATAATTGGTTCAGGACAATGAATTTGTTGTAAAAATGTTACCTATTTTTTTTGCAGAAATGGGCTCTATTAACGATACCTAATGCCCAGAAAAAATTTGGATAGTGATTAAAAAGTCACCTTGTATATTTGTGAGTAATGAATAAAGTCAAAAATTTGTGCGCCCATTTCAAAAACTCTTGCGCAACTGGAAAGCTTACAACCTGGGTCACAGAGATTATAATTGTTTCTTGAAAAGATAAGGGATCTTTACTAAAACGCCAATAATGTACCCTCAAATATCCGAAGCGAAGGGAGGGAGGGGCTAGTATAGCTAAATCAGTTTTTAGGGATCCGTAGCCAAATGGCAAAAACGGGACCCTTATAGATTCGTCATGTCTGTCTGTCTATCCGTCCGTATGTCAAAGCCAGTTTATTCCAAAACTATAATAGCTACATTATTGAAATTTGGTACATAGATGTATGCTGTAAACCACGTTATGATTTTAAAATAAAATCAGAAAAAATCCAGAATGTTCCCCATACGTAGAACTGAATCTCTAAAATGTCTTTTTCTTCAAACCACACATCAAACCTATTGCGTGTGGGGTATCTATGAATAGGTATTTTAACAAGTAAAATGTAACCCTGCGTGCATGAGTCCCGACTCGCACTTGGCCGGTTTTTTTTATAGACCTATCCTGGTCAAAAGGAAGGTTTATATGAAAACATGGGTGATATAGTAGAGAAACTCTTCCCAATTTAGAAATTTAGAATTTCTAAATACCCGAGGAGAAGTGAGAGCAGGTCGCTAGTTAAACAATAATAAACATAGATAAAAAAATATATACATTATACATACAGACGAATTGAGAACCTCCTCCTTTTTCGAAGTCGGTTAAAAAGTAAAGGTGTACCTCCCTGAAATATTATGTAATTATTGTTACACAATGATCAATATATCTATAATTAACGTAAAATATTTCACACATTGAGTAATAATTATATTATTATTATTATTCAATACGTTACACTTGTCGGTACATATGTGGCTTTTAAGCTTAGTCACCAAATGAATGACCTATTAAATGTATGACTAAAATAACACTTAACCACAAACCGCTTACATTTATGGGTACCTTTCTCCTTATAATGACGTTATAATATATATTAGTTGAAATAGAATTAAATGTTTTTTTCCTATAATAATACCTACTCTCCTAAATGAATTTCGGCTATAGTGGCCAATACGCAAAGATATTTAACCCAAGACATGTCATACAGCGCCATCTAGCACCAAACTAAGCCAAATCTTGTATTATGGGTACTAGACAACTGATAAACTTAATTGGATTCATTTTTTTGTAAATAAGTACACATTATACAGAGAAAACACCCAGACCAATACAAACATGTTCATGCCCACAAAGTTTGTACTGTGCGGGGTTCGAACCCACGACCCTTGGTTCAGAAGGCAGAGGTCACTACCGAATGACCCATTGAGCCAGTCATAGTCATATTAAAGTTCAAAAGTGTGTATGCATTCTCTGTTCCTTTATTGTCATAGTCCGGTCTCAAGATAGTTCTACACGATTAGTGAGAGATATACAAAAATGAATGGGAATGAAATGGGATGTAAGGGAGCGGCCTATCATCTTTTCGCTCCAAGCCAACCTCACCTGCCCGTGGTGCATCCTGCCGAATAACAAACGAGGCGCTGGCAACCTGGTGGCGGTATAACCATCACAATTGAAGGCGTAGCTAAATACTAAAGACCGGTGACGGGCAGCAGCGTCACCGGAGCAAGAAGCTACGCCCTGCGATCGCCAACCCGCCTGCCCAGCGTGGCGATTATGGGTATATCCTCCAGATGTTTGCTCTAAGTGGCGAACAACTGGAGAGGCCTATGTCCAGCAGTGGACTGTAATAGGCTGATGATGATGATGATACAAAAATGATGGCATTTAGCGGAGAAATCTATCATCTTTTCGCTCCAAGCCCGCGATGCATCCTGCCTGAATAACGAACGAGGCTCTGTCAAACGACGAGGCTCTGGCAAACGACTGGTGGCGGTACTTATAATCATCACAATTGAAGGCGTAGCTAAATGCTAGTCAAAAAAGTGGAGAAGATCTATTTCTATTCTATTCTATAATGTTAAACGTTATAACCACAATAGAAGCCTAGTATACTACAACAATGCCGTCCTATACGTTCCCTAGGGAACTATATAGACCCGCGACCCGCTCTGGGATCGAAAAAATATTGTCTGGACAAGCAACTAATGTTGTCAGGGTTCGCTAGTTGAATACTAATGCAGGGGTGGCCTTTGTAGGGTCGCTTTGATAGCGAGACGACTGAAGGTATTTTTTTATAGTGGCACATCGGAGTGACAGTTACAGGGGAGCGGCCTATAATCTTTTCACTCCAATCCAACCTCACCTGCTCGTGGTGCATCCTGCCGAATAACAAACGAGGCGCTGGCAACCGACTGGTGGCGGTATAACCATCACTATTGTATATATAACAAAAATTTGATATTCGACCGTTTTTCCGTGTGGTTTCCGGATTTAGACCAGGACGACCCCATCTCGTCCCTTGGGTATCAAAGAAGACGATTTAGGGAATATCAGGAAGCAGGCAACAACGTTTACTTTGTACTGTAGCGGAACCTCCTTGCAGGTTTATTTGTAAATAAATATAAAAAGCAAAATTTGGTTCGTTGACAAACGTCACAAAATTTATATGTCGCATTCTGTTTTGTAGTTTTCTTTATTTTTATATCTCACTGTAAATTGTAAATATTTCATTAATGTATACTGTACAGTTAAAAACCTCTTCATTATTTACCTACCGATCTACACCTACGCACACCGCGCCACCGCCTGCCATTGCCAAAGTACAAATAAAACCTACTGCGGTCACAAACCCGCCTGCCTACTGATTACGGTAAATCCCCCTAAATGACAAATGTCAATGGGGGATATGTCCACCCGTGGACGTGTAGAAACCGATGATATAATGTTAATACTAAATTTATCGCTAACACTAGAGCCTCATACCAAACGCCGTTATTCTTGGAACATTTTTAACAGTTGAGCGATTTTTCTTCGAACTGTTTACAGATGAACGGGACTTTAGTTTTCTATAACTACAATGACATTACATAAATAAGTGTAGGTATTGCAGATATTAATATTAAGTTAACTAATTAGGTATTAAAAAGAAGATATGAACACGAATCTATGATAGATCGTTAGACTCTTCTAGTTTAAAGAACAGCTCAAGATCGGTAGTAAATACACCCAGAACGCATTTTGGAAGTCAATCCCTTTAAAGTGATCAAAAACGACTTGTTTCAAATAGAGATTTTACAAAGCCGTTGTATTCTTGATACATATCTGTGATCCTATGTAAATTAATAAGCTACGAAGACGTCTATGTAAATAGGCTATTATGGCTAAAAATGTAATTAGTCCGTCTTTTAGCTTATTCAAAAATAAAAGACACGTATTTTTCCTTTTTTCATTCAAATAAACAACAAAGATAAAAGGCATCAAAAGTTAGGAGTGGTAGTCTTCGACATCACTCGCTCCCATAAAAATGCCACACCGAGTGACGTCACGCGTAGTTTCAACGAGCTATAACTTTGTAATTTTTAGTCTAATTTACAAATAAAAAAATACGTGTCTTTTATTTTTGAATAAGCTAAAAGACAGACTAATTACAATTTTTAGCCGTAATAGCCTATTCATAAAAACTCCGTGTCTTGGTTTTTTATCTGGCGAAAAGTAACAACTAATAATGATGTACAAAACAAGCAAGAACCATATTATATTGTTTTGAACCATACCCGCTAGCACAACGGAACTAAAGCTTGAAAATTATCTTGAAAACCGTCTTTAATCGCGATAAAACATTAAAATACTTCACAGCAGACTCCATTAAGCTTCTGGCTGTTTACTGTCTGGACATGAAGATAAGCTGCCTGGGATAATCCGGAGTTTAAAATTTAACTACTAGGAGAGAAAACGTTTACCTTCTTATATGTAGTTACATTTTTATTTAATGCTGGAATGCAATAAACTACTATTTTTTTTAAATCTTATCCATGTAGGGTTGGTTATTTCATTTTAAGGCAATTTTTTTTGACAGATTTGACACATTTGCCTGAAGGTCACCTGATGGTAGGTGAACACTTTAACCCATTGCGCAATAACAGGTGCATTAGTGGCCCATGAGAAATGTGAGGATTCGATTTTTTAAATGGTAAGGGGTACCTCACCTGCCCGTGGTGCATCCTGCCGAATAACAAACGAGACGCTGGCAAAGTACGGGTGGCGGTATAACCGTCACAATTGCAGGCGTAGCTAAATACCACAAGCCGATGACGGGCAGCAGCGTCACCGGAGCGAAATGCTACGCCCTGCGATCGCCAACCCGCCTGTCCAGCGTGGTGATTATGGTTATATCCTCTGTCCTAAGTGGCGAACAACTGGAGAGGCTTATGTCCAGCAGTGGACTGCCATAGGACCTTCATAAATGTATCTATCCAGGCAACTCGCAGCTGGAAGCTGATCCAATTATAGGAATAGATTAATGTCATGTATCAATACGAATATGACGACACTACAATAATTCTGGACGTAAACCTTCCTAAAACGCCAATATGTATGAAATCTTAACTAATATTATAAAGCTGAAGAGTTTGTTTGTTTGAACGCGCTAATCTCGGGAACTACTGGTCCGAATTGAAAAATTCTTTTTGTGTTGAATAGACCATTTATCGAGGAAGGCTTTAGGCTATATAACATCACGCTGTAACTATTAGGAGCGAAGAAATAATGGAAAAATTTAAAAAAACGGGGAAAAAATAACTATTCCACGCGGACGAAGTCGCGAACACAGCTAGTGTTTATATGAAATACTAGCCAAACCCTCGCCCTCGCTTCGCTTCGGGTGGTTTAGGTTGCTATGGTAACGTTTTCAATACACGTCAGTTTGAAAGATAGCTTTTTGGTAATTTTTCACACCTTCGGTTACATTATTAAACTTTTAGCACGGATCTCTAAAGTTTTTATAAATATAATATACCCTACGTTCACCGGGGATAGTGTAGCTTTCCGACAAGGAAAGAATTATTCAAATCGGTCCTGTAGTTTCGGAGCCTATTCATTACAAACATACAAAAATAGGTACAAATCTTTCCTCTTTATAATATTGGTGTAGATGTAGATTTATTATATCCGAAGCGTAGCGAGGCGGGTCGGTAGTTTCGTATAAACTAGCTAGTTCACTTATACCAGCTAGTTCAAAAAAAACAATACAAGTAACTTCTTTTTTTACGTTTAACAAACACAACTTCTAATTAACTACAGCAAAAGCATAACATAATTAAATTCCTCAAAAATGACCTTTTGCGACCGAAAATGAAAATTCTCTCAGAGGTTTAGAGGGTCCATTATGCATTCCTTTGAAAATTAGGCATTGTTTTGGATTAAGGCAGCTGAATTAGAATACACAAGATGAGGCAAATAAAGTTTTTTTTTTATTTTGAGGAACACGAAAGGGTAAGATAAATAAATAAATAGACTTCAAAATCTTTTTTTACGACGGGTCTGAAAGTTACGTCAGGGTAAGTGATCACTTCAGATCATAGACACCGCATCACGAATGTAAAAAAAGAAATGTTATAAAATATGTTAAATTAAGTGTACTATTTAGGGCAAAGCCTAGGCTTAAATAAATGAATATCCCAAGACATGCCATTTCTGGGCCACACAGCGCCATCTAGCCCCAAAGTAAGCCGAAGCTTGTACTATGGGTACTAGACAACTGATGAATAATGTTTTTTTTTGTAAAAAAATACATATTATACATATGAAACACCCAGACCAATGCAAACAGACATGTTTATGAACACAAATGTTTCCACTGTGCGGGAATCGAACCCACGACCCTTGCATCAGTAGGCAGAGGTCACTACCAAATGAGCCATCGAGCCAGTAAACTTTAAAACTATTTATAGTTATGTTAATTGAAAGAAAGAAAGAAAAGGTGTCATTGTGACTCTCTAAAAGCTTACCGGAAGGCCGTCTTGACCAGTCTATCTGGCCCATGCCTCGGGGCAATTTAGGTTATATGTAGTACATTTATTGCTTTTCTTGTTAAAATTTTAGTATGAACTTATTTCCTAAGTATGGTTTAGTTAGTATATAAGTATTTAGTTTTAACGTGTTTTTTTTTTATGAGCATGCTGTGTTTACCTATAAGAAGTTGTTACTTTTGAGTCTCAAAATAGAACTAAGACTTCTTTCACGACACTGCTGAAACAAAATTAGATCAAAAAGATGTGTCTTTCACGACACTACTTAAACAAAATTAGAACTAAAAGACTTATTTTACGACTCCGTACTGAAGTCTTTTCAATTTTTCCCCAATCCCATATTTAAAGCAGCCATATTTTTTACGAGCAGATCCCGCCGGACGCACAGTGGCGCCATTATCTCACCGGAAACGCGGCCATTTCGCACAACTCACACTTCCTGTCGCTGACTTGATTCACCATTTGTGGTGAAATGTGTTGTAAGAATTAAGCGGATAATAGACAAAATAAATAGATAGATATTTTATTTAGAAGAAAAAATATAAAATATCTAAGTAACTTGTAGTAGGTACCCATAGTACAAGCTTCGGCTTAGGGGCTAGGTGGCGCTGTGTGGCCCAGCGTGGCATGTCAAGTAACTGGTCAGTTACCTGTCAGTTGCCTCTGCCATGCCGGCCCAACTCACCCCCCACGAGCTCCGGAGACCCTACTCACCAGCAGAAACACGACCCGGAGATCATTAGGCTGCGGTATTCTATAGGGTGGAGGTCCTTCCCCGGACGGGCAGCTCAATACGAGCGAAGATTCGCTATGCCCTACCTCTCTTAAACTACTTATTATATCAGGTGAATAGGCTTGTTGTACGTTAGTTATAGGAAAAAACAAATCTCTTCTCACTTGGACCACACAACTTCCCCGCACAGATTTCACCGAGCAATAGCAAAACAGGAATCGCCGGAATGGCTGCGGAACCGACTTTAACTCTACTGCCTTTTGCATTTTTATAATTATTTCGGCTTCGGGACAAAGAATGCAATTCCTAGTCCACGTTGTTCCGAACTTAATGTTGCCATAAATGCAATTTGCTTGGGACCTTTTTCTTTTGTGTCTTAGGAATAAAGACGCGAACCACCGCTTGCATTGAACTGTCTTCGTTATGTCGATATAGGTACATTTGGTGATCGGGTGGCTTATTTGTTAAGAAATAATAAATGTCTATTACTATTGAATATTAAAACAAAAAAAAAAACATTATCAAAAAAAGTATCTAAGTAACGAAAGGGAGCGTTCAAGCTATCATCTTTTTGCTAACTAAACTATTCACCTGCGCCCGTGCATCCTGCCGAATTACAAACGAGGCTCTGGCGACCGACTAGTGCTGGTAATCATCACGATTGACGGCGAAGGAATACCTACCACAGGCCGATGACAGGCAGCAGCGTCACCGGAGCAAGGAGCTACGCCTGCGATCGCCAATCCGCCTGCCCAACGTGACGATTATGGGCAAAGCCTCCAGATGTTTGAGCAATGCAGCTAATGATGATGATGATGAAGTAAATTATAAGTTGTCTAGTATCCATAGTACAAGGTTCGGCTTAGTTAGGGACTAGATGGCGCTGTACGGCGTGGCGTGTTTAGGCATTTTATCTTAGCCTTCCGGTTCTCACACTTAAAATAAACGATGATGACAAAGCCGCCTTGGTAGCGTCGTAGTCATTTAGAAAAAAAAACTATAGAATGGCGTTTTATTTATTTATTCAAGTGTATTTGTGGTATTCGTATTTCGTAACAATAGTGTATTTCTAGGATTTTTTTAAAAACTTGAATACCGTTCTGTTTTTTTATTAGTGACTGGTTAAAGAGTAACGGCCAAATTAAACCTATAGGTTTTTGGGCATTGTGCGTCCGCGCGTCGCATAGTAACGTTTGTGAATACGGCCGTAGATCCTGAATTAAAATTTTGCGTATGTCCTTGAAAAATGTGATTAAATAGAAAAAGCTCTATTATAACACTATCAAAACATCAACAAAACCGCCATTAAACACTAATCTCACGCAGAAACAATCAAATTAGCAATTCGCTTGGTTAAACTGGAGCAGATGATATTTATAACGGTATATTGCCAACAACAGAACGGACCGTAAACTTGGGACCTTAAAAGTACGGACTTTGAAACTAGAACAATGAGAGGGGAACTTATATTGCTCCTAGCCTTAACTATTCCAAGTTTTGCCATAAATTTAAATATGAATATGTCGTTTCACGAGAAGGAAGTAAGGAACGAGTTTGGAATAAAATTGGTCATAAACTACATAGAGTTGTAATGGGTTTTGGTGTCTGTTGGATGGATAATAATAAACAATTTTATTGTGTCAATTTATGGCACAGTAAACGGTATGGTAAGTCATGAGGAAATCTAAAATTTCTTTCTTCATCATCATCACCAGCCTATTGCAGTCCACTGCTGGACATAGGCCTCTCCAGCAGCTCGCCACTCAGGGCAAACATCTGGAGGATATGCCCATAATCGCCATGCTGGGCAGGCGGGTTGGCGATCGCAGGACATAGCTTCTCGCTCCGGTGACGCTGCTGCCCGTCATCGGTCCTATGGTATTTAGCTACGTCTACAATTGTGATGGTTATACCGCCACCAGTCGGTTGCCAGCGCCTCGTTTGTTATTCAGCAGGATGCACCACGGGCAGGTGAGGTTGGCTTGGAGCGAAAAGATGATAGACCGCTCCCTTACATCCCATCCAATTTCTTTCTTAAATATCTGGAATTAGGAGTTTGGCAATGATAGTCATCATGCATGCGCTCTGTGGCATCGAGTTTAGAATACTGCTGAGTTATCCCTGCCTGTCGCATTGACTGAAGATACTTTCAGCCGATGTCATCGTATTGGTATGAGTAAATCATCTAATAATAAGCCCAGGCCGATCCTTGTGAAATTCTGGTGAAGCTCAGAGCCTCTACCACCAAACGTCATAAAAAAATCGTTCGTCGAATGGATCGCTTATTTTTGCAAAACAAATCCCACCCATTTGTCCCTCCCGTGGTTAAATGAATTAAAATTGACTTGGATGAATTTTAGTTCGTATATTCGAACACGGGGGGGGGGGGGGGGCAAATGGGAGGAATTGTTGGTGCAAAAGTACGCGATCCGTTCAACAAACGATCGTTTTCGATTTTGGCGGTGACCGAGATTAAATTTAGTCTACCAAGTCTGTATTGGCTCTGGATTGACTCTCTTTGAGCCCTGTTAAGTATTCTGTTTCATATTTGCAACTTCTGCTCCTTTGGGTCTTTATACTCTTTACATGAAAAGCTTTTGCTCAAATAGGTATGGGGAGGGAAAAAATTAGGTACAAATACCTATTAATGAAGAAAATAAAAAACCGAATTGAGTTTTTCCAAGGTTTGAAAAATGAAGTGGGTACACTCAATGACATTCGCTTCGGTGTAAATGCGGTCTGTATTAAAACGCAAGGCTAAATTGTTTTCTTTACAAACTCCAACTTGTTTCAAGCGCTAATGGCTTAATCTTTAGTCCTTTTGTTACTCGCTCCTGATGGGAATTCCTCCATGGGAGCAATAATTTAGTGGAAAATGTTTTCCTATGAATAGAACTTACAGCAAATGTCATAATGCCCAATATTACTTCCAGTGGCTCATTCGGTAGTGACGCTGCTGCCCGTCATCGGCCTGTGGTATTTAGCTACGCCTTCTATCATCATCATCATCAGCCTATTACAGTCCACTGCTGGACATAGGCCTCTCCAGTTGTTCGCCACTTAGAGAAAACATCTGGAGGATATACCCATAATCGCCACGCTGGGCAGGCGGGTTGGCGATCGCAGGGCGTAGCTTCTTGCTCCGGTGACGCTGCTGCCCGTCACCGGTCTTTAGTATTTAGCTACGCCTTCTATCGTGATGGTTTATCCGCCACCAGTCGGTTAGCCAGAGCCTCGTTTGTTGTTCGGCAGGATGCACCACGGGCAGGTGAGGATGGCTTGGAACGATAAGGTGATACGTCGCTCCCTTAGTCTGTAATAAAACATTTGAATCTATTTAATTATACTCCGGCTCCACTACACATTCACATTAGGCGCAGATTATTTGCTTTTGCATTAAATTTAAGGACTTTTCGTACCAACAAAAGGCGCTTTTATCGCGAATCTACGCCCATGGGTGGTTTGCAGGTCAAAATGCATTATTGTTGTTGAACAACGGCCGCCAAGTCGCGACGCAATTAACGAACCCACAATGGGGCAACTCGAGCCATAATAATGATTAAAATTCACGCAGGTTCGTGTAACCCGGTACAGATGTTGTGGTATTTAAATTGAAATGTGCATCGATTCTATCCCAAAAGGGGGAGGTCTTTCCCCGGACGGGCAGCTCAAAGCCCTAACCCCGAATTTAACCATGCTTTCTTCAGGTAGTTTATTTAATTTTAATAAACTACCTGAAGAAAGCATGGTTAATTTCAAAATCAAAATATAGAGTTAATCAATACAGTAAGTATCAAAAGGGAAAAATGTAATAATGAATTACACACGTTTGACAGCCAACCATTACGAAAATCTCTTGCGAACACCCTACTGTCTAAAGGCGAGCCCCACTTTGGGAAACCCAGTTGTAAAGCAAAAGTAGGGATATTTCCAGGGTCAAAATTATTACATTATATTTAGTCCGCATTTTAGATTTTCATTTAAACAAAAAATAACAAAGATACAAGGTACCAAAATGTAGGAGTAGTTCTATGTCGTTACTCAGTGGCGCAAAAACTACCACTCTATGACGTCACGCGTAATTTCAATGGGCTATATCTTTGCCATTTTTGGTCTCATTTAAAAATGAAAAAATAAGTGTCTTTTATTTTTGAATAATCTAAAAGACGGACTAATTACATTTTTTACGGCAACAGGCCTATTGTGGCTGTTAGTTACTTTTCCATCATTATACTGTCATTTGACTATTTGACACTGAACACCTGTTTCAGACTAATTAAAACACGTCTTATCTTAGATAAGAGATAAATCGGATTGATTATTACCAATTTGTTATGCGAGCAATTAGTTCTATCAGCCAGTTTAACTTACCAATTAAGTCACTGATACTTATCTGCCGGACAACGCTAACAATACATGTGGATTAAATCCTTTGAATGGATTATAGTAAAGTTTGCCAGAAAATTTGCATTATTTTAATCATTTAGAAAGAAAGAAAGAAAAAACGTTTATTTAGTGCAAAACAATACATGCCAGTTTTAACAAATATGTAAAACGAAGGTATCACACAGGTAGGCACATCTAACGTAATAAAATAATGTACACTAATAGTTCAATGCACCAAAAGGGTAACCACTCAGCATTAGCCGTGACGCAAGCGCCGCGGCGCTTTAAGTAAAATGTAACCTGTGGTCACCAACCCTCCTGACCAGCCGAAAGTGGGGAACAACTGGAGAGGCCTACATGACCTACATCCAGCGGTGGACTGCGATAGGTTGATGATGATGATGATGCCCTGAAATGTGATCACTATGTGTCTCATTCAAATTGGTTTATGTCATCAATCACTAAGTGCCCCCAGCCAGACTAGTTTGGTTCAGTGGTAATAAACGCTGCCTCTGATATGAGTGTGGGTTCAATCCCCGCACAGTACAGATATTCGTGTGCATGAACATGTCTGGGTGTTTTCTGTTTTTCTGCGGCTGGCCAGGGCATACAGGGATGCGGCGGTATGCTTCGGCGTTGCCCGTGTCCCGGCAACTTGCTGCCCACTGGCGACACAAAGGGGTTTTGTGGGTATACCCTCCCATTTCGGGAGGTGTGAGTCCCACTCACCATGTCACCTCCCCCCGGAGGTGGCATGACGGTGCCTAATGCATTCCCCTAAAAAAAGGGTGTTTCTTGTGTATAATAATGTATTTACTTAAACAAATATCTAAGTAAGTTTATCAGTTGACAGTACCTATAGTACAAGCTTCGACTTAGCTTTGAACTAGATGCCGCTATGTGGCCCAGCATGGCATGTATTCTGTTCTTAAATAAAATGAAAAAAAACACATTCCTCTATTCGCCCGCCGCACTATAATGCAGTACGGAAACGAGGGCATGTCTTGGCGCCAACCGAAATTATTAATTTGTACCAACCTGTTTGCAGTACACCTGCTCATTAGGAAACTATGACTGCTGTGAGAACACCACAGAAGTATGACGCAATCCTTTTGAGCATGACCGGCGACTTCGTTTGCGTTTTAGGGGTGAGAGCCTTCCGCTCCCCTAACAGTCCGGTGATGATGACTAGGCCGGCCTGGCCATCATCGTAGTCATTTAAAAAAAAGTAGCTCGACATAATGGCTTCCCTTCGCCTGATAGAAAGCGAAAGAGATGCCCTAGTCGCTGTGACACCTGGCAAGTTACCTGTCAGTTGCCACTGCCATGCCGGCCCAACCCTAACCCCCCACGAGCTCCGGAAACCCTACTCACCAGCAGAAACACGACCCAGAGGTCATTTGGCTGCGGTATTCTATAGGGTGGAGGTCTTTCCCCGGACGGGCAGCTCCATTCGAGCGAAGATTCGCTATGCCTTACCTCTCTAATCTGGAAACCACAATAATATGGACAGAATTTCATGATAAAACAGAATAACTATCTGGCAGACCACGTATGTTAGTAACGTACTTCGAGTATGATTAAAATAAGACTGCTTAATAAATAAAATATGAAGTTATCATTAAATCTGTAAATTACGATAAAAATATTATTAAAATTACCATTAAGCCCTCATGCAAACTTCATTAACGATTATCCTGATAACGCATATTTTTGTGATAAACAATTAATTTTTATCCATTGTTTTCTCCAATGTCACCACACCTATAGTCCAAAATGAGGTTTTTAAAATCATTATTAGTTATTTGTGTTAATTATGTATTAGTTTTTGGAAATAATGCAGATTACAAGGGGTAAGTAGAAACAATTAATGCGATCAAATTTTAATAGAATCGAATAACGGTCACTAAGCCGCCCATCGTGGCGATTATGGGTAAAGCCTCTTGTTTGCCCAAAAAGGCAAACAACTTGAGGTGCCTAAGTCCAGCAGTGGACTGCGATAGGTTAATGATGACGATGATGATGAATTACCATTAATTTGGCGTTTTATTGACAAGAGAGGTAGGGCATAGCGAATCTTCGCTAAAATTGAGCTGCCCGTCCGGGGAAGGACCTCCACCCTATAGAATACCTCAGCCAAATGACCTCCGGGTCCTTTTTCTGCCGGTGAGTAGGGTTTCCGGAGTTCGTGGGGGGTTAAGGTTGGAACGGCATGGCAGTAGCAACTGACGTGTAACTGATCAGTTACTTGCCCGTTGTCACAGCGACTTGGGCTTCTCAGCAACTCTCCAGCAGAAACACGACCCAGAGGTCATTTGGCTGCGGTATTCTATAGGGTGGAGGTCCTTCCCCGGACGGGCGGCTCAAATCGAGCGAACATTTGCTATGCCCTACCTCTCTTAACTGATCTTGCTGATGACCAGCAGTTAACTTCCTGTAGCTGAAAAATGATGGTGATGATGAATCTTCACTTATCATAATCATCATTGATGATGAAAACAATTGCAGGTACAAAGTCTACAATGTAAAATTCCTGACAGAAGAACATCAGGATCAAATGGACCTCTTGAAGAGTGATGCAGTGGATTTCTGGAGGAAACCTTTATGGAGTGAGGGGGTCGTAGGGCGGGCTATGGTACCCCCCTCCCATTTTGACTGGTTTGAGGAGAAATTGGATGAGATAGGCGTGGAAAAGGATGTTGCTATTGAAGATGTATTCAAGTAAGTCAGATATATATTCTTTATTGCACACCAAACAATTGACTTAAAACTATGTATAGTAGACATTTTGCTGTACAATATAGGCGTCCTTATCGCTATAAGCAATCTCTTCCAGACAACCTTAGGGTAGTGGATAGTTACAGAGAAGAGGTTAGGTGAGCTATCAACTGAATTAGATTTTCTAAAATCTAGTAAGTGTCATAACAGACGAGGCTCTGGCAACCGACTGGTGGCGGTATAACCATCACAAATGAAGGTTTAGCTAAATACCACAAGCCGATGACGGGAATCAGCGTAACCGGAGCGAGACGCTACGCCCTGCGATTGCCAACCTACCTGCCCATCGCGGCGATTATGGTTAAATCCTCCAGTTATTTGTCCCAAAGTGGCGAACAATTGGAGATGCATATGTCCAGCAGTGGACTGCAATAGGCTGATGATGATGATGACCTAGCACGTACTGGGACATAGCTGGCAGGTGAGCAAATGTGCCATGCTCTGCAATGATACACCATAGTCGCAGCCTGCAAACTTCTGCCGCACAGGTATTTCGCCGAGTGTACTGTAATATTGTATTCATTCAATCAATCCATCAATCAACAATCCTACGCAGACCACTGCTGGACATAGGCCTCTCCAATTTTGTATTCATTAATCATCATCATCAGCAATTAGTCAACAATAAATGTAATTGTTAATTGTTATGTATTGACTTTGCTTTCAGTTTCATAACTGAAACTAAATCGACAAGTACTTCAAGGAACGATGATGAAGATTTGGAGTTTAATTTTGAAGGATATTACAGATATAACGAGGTAAGTACCTACTTCATTAAATTTTGCAACTCTGCAATCGAAAATAAAATACTTTCTGTGGTTAAATTAAGCTCATATTAATATTAATTAACGTTTCCGTTCCAGTGACGATAATGAAAAATACAGCTAGTTAATGTCAGAAATTAAAATAACTTTGTGAAATTCACGATGATGCTCTTGTGATTATGCTCCAAATTAAATTTGTTTTCATTTAAATTCAAATTAACTCAACATTTAATTTTATTTTAAGTAAAATAAATATTGTCTGAAAATACGCGTTAATATTGCACACAGAATAAATATAAAATGTGACCTGATCACTGATAGCTATTAGTTTGTTAATAAATGCCAAATTATTTCCATTTACTATCACGAAACATACTTACAGTAGGTACTTTTACAATAAAGGAAACTATAAATTATTGATTCGTTATAAAAATATTTAACTAGAATATAGGTACTGTAACTAAATAAATGACCACACAGCGCCATCTAGTTCCAAACTAAACGGAAACTTGTACTATGACTATGGCAGTCAAACCAATACAAAAGGCATGTTCATGCACACAAAATATATTTGTAGGTACTGTGCGTGAATCGAACCTGCGACTACAGTGGCAGCGTTCATTACCACTGAACCAAGCTGGTGGTCCAATGTGTAACTTATAAATTTTCTTGTCCGTTCTTCTCAATAGTTCCTCTAGAATACAGCCGTAGAGTAATTTTATTGCACTCGATGTTTTCCAAGTCTATATGAATAAAAATTTACCATTTCAACTTCCAGATCCTAAACCACATCGACAGACTGGACGAAATCTACTCAAATTCAACAACAATATCGTTTGAAGTCGTCGAAAATGGTCAAACTGAAGAGAACAGACCCCTGGTCTACATTAAAGTGACAAGCAGAAATGACACCACGAATGTACAGAAACCGATAGTGGTAATCGAAGCCGGGATTATTCCTAGGGAATGGGTGACTATTCCCTCAGCTCTCTATGTTCTGAAGAAGCTGTTGAGTGAAGATGGAACCGCGCTTTTAGATGACGTCGAATTTATTGTTATACCAGTTATTAACCCTGATGGATATGAATACACTCATACGAATGTAAGTGTTAATAGTTTGGTTATGGCTTTGACTACCGGTAAACTTAATGTACTCGTAATATAAAAATGCGAAATGCAATCGCAAATACGAGACTCACGCACGAAGGGTTCCGTATAATTGACAAGATTTCAAACGTTAACTTGGTGATTTTAATATTGTACAAAAGGCGGTAAAAATTACTTCACTTTTGTTATAATATGGGAGCTGGTGATCTAACCTACGGCTTTCTTTAAGCTTCTAAACTTCTATGAAGCAATCATCAATACAATCGCCTGTTATTCAAGCTTCTTCTTCTTATTCCAGCTCCGATTCTGGATGAAAAACAGAAGTACCAGAAGCCACCTCGGCCACATCTGCCCAGGAGTCAACATCAACAGAAACTTCGACGTAGACTGGTCGATTTCTGACTCCAGCAGTTCCCCTTGCAGTCACATCTACGCTGGAACTGACCCTATCTCCGAACCGGAAAGTCAATTCCTTCGCTCCATCTTCGATGATTACGGAAACAGGATCCAACTGTTCTTATCTCTTCAGAACACTGGTGGTTTTATTTCCTATCCTTGGCAGTTCGAAAAAGCCGCTAGCGGAATGTTCCGACAACATTTATTTTTGAGTCGGGATATGGTGAATGCTATGAATGGAACTTATAATGCAGGTGTTGGGTCTGTGGTCTCTGGTCATAGAGCTTCCGGGTCCAGCACAGATTACGCTAGAGAAAAAGGTATTTTGTATACCTTCAATATAGATATTATACCTGTTGGAGATTCTGGTGTGATGGTTCTTGAGAATGAGATAGTAAATGTAGCTGAAGATGTCTGGAGAGCTGTTTCAGTTTCGGCTAGGAATATTGGAAAGTACCTATAAAAAAGCAGTAATTACGGATACATTTTTTTAATAAACTGTCATAAATCAGATATTTTTTGTATCTTTCATTTATATTACACTAGCTGTGCCGGCGGCGTCGCACGCGTGAATGGTTTCAAAAATAACGGACTTCCATAAAATGGTACCTGCATTTTAAGTTAGACCTCTAGCAATACATTGGTGAAAACCGCATTTAATTCCATGCAATAGTTTTCACGTGATGCGCGATCAAACATACAGATAAATGTTTCTCCCGTTTTCCCGTCACTGCTCTGCTCCTATTGATTGTATTGTGATAAAAGGTAAGTATACTACTTATAACCTGCCCAGGAGTATGAAGAATAATCGTACCAAGTTTCATTAAAGTCCGTCCAGTAGTTTTTTTTTCTGTAGCGAACATACAGACAGACAAAAATTTTACTGATTGCATTTTTGGCATCAGTATCGATCCCTAAATCACCCCCTGATAGCTATTTTTAAAATATTTTTCATGTACAGAATTGACTTCTCTACAGATTTATTATAAGTATAGATATCTGAAGAGTAATTCTCAACACCAATTTTCTGCCTTCAGGCTCATCATTATCAGCCTATTGCAGTCCACTGCTCGACATAGACCTCTCCAGTGGTTTTACCACTTAGGGCAAACATCTGGAGGGTATACCCATAATCGCCACGCTCTGGGCAGGCGGGTTGGCGATTACAGGGCGTTGCTTTTCGCTCCGGTGACGCTCTTGTCCGTCATCGGCTGTGGTATTTAGCTACGCCTTCAATTGTGATGGTTATATCGCCACCGGTGGGTTGCCAACACCTCGTTTGTTATTCTGCAGGATGTACCACAGGCAGGTGAGGTTTTACAGGTCCTTACATCCCAGCCTTCAGGCTATTATTAAGTAATTCATAAGGCCATAAATAAATATGGCAGACGTCATAAACTAAGGTTTTCCATTGAGTTGCGAAAATTTCTCTAACATTTCCTCGTTTCTAAAAAAGATCGTTTTCTGAAGTGAATCGATACCAGGACCTCTCATCTCGCCCATTATTTAGCGAAAGCCTTACGCAGCTTCCAACCGTTCGTGGCTCCACCCAGAAATTTGAACCAAGGATCTGACAATTTCAACCAACTTTTGAAACCACTGAACCAAAAAGGCTTCATTTTCCTAAAACAACAGCAAAATGAATTGAGTATTTTCAAACAAATTAAGTCTTCAACTCGAATATTTCCAATAATAAATTTTGTGGTGACTAAAAGACCTACCAAGGAATTCCTACGAATTGAAATCAAATTCGGTGCGGCCCTACTGATCAGAGAGGAATTTAATTTTAAATCCCTCTAAGAGCAACAAGAAATTTAATAAGCCCCAATGAAATTGGTTGGTGAAGTCAACTATAATACAAAATGGATCGTCTTGACCTACTGTCCAAATTGTTTTGCTAAGGCCAAAAGCTGACATCATAGCGTAATTAAGGTCCTTAATTGAAGAAACTGAACTGCCCGTCCGGGGTAGGACCTCCACCTGACCACAATCCTCCACAAATGACCTCCGGGTCATGTTTCTGCCAGTGAATAGGGTTTCCGGAGCTCGTTGGGGGTTAGGGAATGGCTGTGGTAGGTGACAGGTAACTGACCAGTTACTTGCCCGTTGTCACAGTTTTGCTTATCTTTCGCATTCCACCGGGCGTATGGAAGCCATTATTTCAAGTTACTATAAAAAAAGCCTGGATCGATCGAAGTGGCGAGTATTGGGAGAGACCTATGTCCAGCAGTGGACTGATGTGGGCTGATGATGATGATGATAAGGTGTTTGTCCAAAGTGGCGAACAAGTGTCCAGCAGGGAACTGCGATAAGCTGATGATGATAATGACGATATTGATGATAAAATGAATTTTTCTCCTCCGTCGCACCCTCAAAAGCCGAAATAGCATGCCCTAACCTGACCTCTGACAGCCATTTTTTCGTATTACCTCGCTATACAATCGATTGTACCGAAGAAGTGCCGCGAGAGGCAGCCAAGTGACGCCTGCCAAGAGCGAACTTTGCCAATGGTATTGGCAAGTTAATGCCATTCCAAGAATTACGCGACGACGGCAGACTGGCACTGTCTTCAGTCAGTTGAGTAGTGTAGTTACTTACGGATATTTTCAAACCTAACAACCAACTATTCTTGCAGTGAAAATAGAAGAATAACCCAAGATAAGACATGCCACGCTGGGCCACACATCGCCACCTAGCCCCAAACTAAGCCGAAACTTGTACTATGACTATGGCAGTCAGACCTAGCTTGTACTATGGGTACTAGACAATAACTGATAAACTTAGGTACTTAGATACTTTTTTTACTTAGATGCTAAACGTTCTGTGGCAATCTTTGTAAAGCAATTACCGCCCTATTTCTTCCACTGTAAATGTCGTTAGAGTCGATTTCTTGAAATAAACTGGGTTGTTTCGGGATCAGTACAGGTACATACTCTGTTTATTATTGGGTCCTTACGCGGTACTCGCTACCACAAGAATCGGCGGTGACCCTACTAAAGATAAAATACTCGTATTTGCCACACATACATATCCGAGGAATACGAAATCGCATCACAGGATTTTCGTCAGGTATCCCGGAAATCTAGAATCTATATTTAGCCACGGAACCCTGAAGTGCAGTAGGAAATATTCCGTTGACATTCCCGAACTGTGTGTTCCGATTCAACGGGAGGGGACTAACGTTCTAGCTTTCAAGACGGCTAGGGTTGGAAGCAGGATGAAAAAGATCGATATCGATAAAGGTATATCCCGCTATCTATACTTATGATAAATCTGTAGAGAGGTCAATTCTGTACATGAAATATATTATCAAAATAACTATCAGGGGATGTAAGGGAGCGACCTTTTCGCTCGAAGCCATCCTCACCTGCCCGTGGTGCATCCTGCCGAACAACAGACGAGGCTCTGGGAAACTGAATGGTGGCGGTAAAACCATCACGATAGAAGGCGTAGCTAAATATCACAGGCCGATGACGGGCAGCAGCGTCACTGCTACAAGAAGCTACGCCCTGCGCTCGCCAACCCGCCTACCCAGCGAGCGTGGCGATTATGGGTATATCCTCCAAAAGTTTGCCCTAGGTGGCGAACAACTGGAGAGGCTTATGTCCGGCAGTGGACTGCAATAGGCTGATGATGAACTATCAGGGGGTGATTAGTTATCGATACTGATTCTAACATAATATCGAAGTAGCATATATCGATATAGCCAAACCTACCCCATCACTACGGTCCAGCGCCTGTCACGTCTTACCTCGAGGCAATATCCCCCTACCCCCACCATCAGGCGCGAAGGCATCCAGCGAATTCTTTACTTATTACTTACCTGAACTAAAAAAACAATACCGGATTTTCAGGCGAACTTTGGAAAGAAATACTGTCGTTGTGGACGAATTTCATGTAATTGTAATACTGTCTGGATTTGGGAAATCTATGGTAATACGCACTCTTTTGTGAAGTGATGGAAAAGAATACAAACCACTGCCCGATTTATTTCTGTGAGTGTCGTAAGAGTCTACTAAGGAACGAGAGATTTCAGCTTCTCAGCCGATGGTTGGGTTTAGCCGCCTGACTGGCGATTATCGGCAAAACAGCCGTGAAGTGACTTCGATTGTGTTCAGGATTAGTCAGTGTTATAGCCATAGCAATTTTACAAGCCAGCATGACAGTGGCAATTAACACGTGATTCGTTTTTGGTTACTTGTGCATTGCCGCAACGAATTGGGCTTCTCTTCCGTTTTACATCAGACAGATGTAAATCTTTACAAGCTTTTTCCCGTGATTTGCGCACGTTTGCTTGATTAAATAACTACAGGAGTTTTTTCCGGAAAAAAAATGTTTTCCTCGCCATGTGTACTATGCGAAATTAGAATAAGATTGGTTAGGTAAATAAAGTAAAAGGATGGTAGGCCGTGCCGATTTTTTGCTCGACTTGGCGGAGATACTGCCGTGCCCCCAGATGAAGATTTAAAAAAACAAAATTAAATGCAAGTCCAAACGCACGTCCGCATTAGGGATACGACAAAGGCTGAATCGTAGAAAAAAGTTCAATAATAACCAAAGCCATTCATATATGTATCAGATAGTTTATTAAAACCATATCGTGAAGAGATGACATTATCATCACCATAAGTTAAGTTAAATAGAGTCGAAACCATATTATTTTATACGTATCTACTATTTTGCACCATTCCTTCTAAACGCCAAGTCGCGTGAGAATCTCGCACCAGTCTTGATTCCCTCCCAAGTCTCCATACCAGCTTGCCAAATGAAATCAGGATCTATCAAGAATCCGTTCATGACTCCAGTCACTCCCCTCCACGCTGGAAGCTCGTAAGTATACGCGAAAGGTATACCTTGGGCCTGAGCGTAGTCGCTGGAACCGCCAGACGCGGCGTAGAGGACGTGGAAGATGTTGCCAACGATATAGTTGGGTTTGTTCTGCCATTTGACTCTGTCGATGGCCTGAGCTTGGTTGACTGCGTTGACATTGATGGCTAAAGCGTTGGGGGGGAGCTGGCCGTTGCCATAGCCATACAAGATCATGCTGCCGAAACTGTGGATGTCGATATAAAGCTCGATGCGGTTGCGGTGTTCCTGGAGGATCCTGGAAATGGCTTGGGCCTCAGGCTCGGAGAGAGGACCGCGGCCGTGGAAGGTGTCCATGCAGACATTGTTGCTGGAGGCTGTACCCCAGTGGACGTTGAAGTTTCTGTTCAAGTCGACGCCCATGCAGAAGTCGCCGACCAGGAAACCCCTGGCGCGGTTCTTCCTCCAGAAGCGGGTCTGTAAAAGCAGTAAACTCTATTAGGACCGAATTTAAAAAAAATAGTAAAGGATCCCATCGAAAACATTTTCATGTAAAATGTAGCCAAGACGAGAGCGAGACCAAATGGTGCGCACTGTCAGAAAGATTTTTTTTAATACATTCTTTTCCAGTCTTCTGGCTTTTCGTGAGCCATTTGTCTAGATGTTTATCTGGGTTTAATTGGGCTTTCAAGTGTCGGGTGCAACTTGCACCGTGCAAGTGGGCGTTCAAGTCAGAAAGTTATCGAAGAAAGAAAGCAAAAAAAATGATTCAGCAAAAATTAAGAAATAAAGGATTATGCTAATTTAATTCTTAAAACTAACTTAAGCTACAATGTTACACAATTTGCAGCCAAAATAGTATCGACTCAGTTAATGTAAAGGCATCACATCAAGACAACCAAGATGTCATGTAGAGCCAAGCTTTGTAAAGCAAGCACTAACTTGCCTCCATATACGCAAATGGATACCTACACACTACCTCCTTTCAATAGATTATTATTATTTTACTTGTAAATTACAACATAAGCTGTTGCACTCGTTATTGACAATACAGAAATAATTCGTTACCATAATAATTACTTATGTAGGACTACTTTAATGAAAATTAACAAAATTAAACCGATCAATTACAAAGACAATTCATTAATAATTGAAATGCGGTCAGCTCTATCACATTCCAAATAATCCTCAGCAACGTAAACCACAGGAACATTTTCATTTGAAGAGTTAATTGTTTACTCAAATGAAGATAATATTTCCATTCAAAAGGTTATTATGGCTAAAAATTGTAATAAGTCCGTCTTTTAGCTTATTCAAAAATAAAAGACACATCTTTTTTCCTATTTTCATTCAAATAAACAAGTGAAAAGATACAAGGCATCAAAAGTTAGGAGTAGGAGTCTTTGACGTCACTCGCTCCCGTAAAAAGGCCTCACCGAGTGACGTCGCGCGTAATTTCAACAGGCTTTAACTTTGTAATGTTTAGTCTAATTTACAAATAAAAAAATACGTGTCTTTTATTTTTGAACAAGCTAAAAGACGTACTAATTACAATTCTTAACCATATTAGCCTATTCGATTTCCTAATAAAAATACTGTTGATTTTCTGTTTTGCCTATAATCTCTTTCTGTATAAATATTGTCCGTGTAGTTTCTAGATTTAGAACAAGACCACCCTATCTCATCCCACGGGTGTCGTAGAAGACGACTAAGGGCAGCAGCGTTTACCTGGGTACAAATAAAACCTACTGCGGTCACCAACCCGCCTGCCAAGCGTGTTGACTATAACGAATCCCCTCAATAGACAATTCTCATTCCGTCCAGTCCTATGTCCTGCAGTAAGAAAGAAAGAAAGAAAAAATGTTTATTAGAGTCACATACAAATTATGAATAAAGCAGTAAAAAATCAAACCACTTAAATTACATTAGGTGACACTAAATGGTGTCCACTCAGCATAAGCCGAGGCATCTTGGTAAGAAACCACGACGCTGGTCTTCCGTAGACACCAAGAGGTCGGCTGGGCGCAGCGACACATGAACGTAAATAAAAAACTTAAAACTATTATTAGCCAAGTAATAACTTAAAACTAGTATTAACCAGGCAATTAAATTACATAATTAGGACGTTAGCAAGCTGATGATAATGATGACTTACGTTGGTGTGAGTGAACTCATAGCCATCGGGGTTGGCAATGGGCAGAATGATCCAGTCAATGGTCTCCAGCAGGTCTCTCTCCTGGACATCGATGACCAGCCTCTCGATGGCGAAGAGGGGACGCCGGGAGGGTGGCCCACTCACGGGCGTGGAGCAGAGACTGAAGGTACACTATGGGCTTTCTGGTATCCTGGAAGTAATGGAATTTTAGTGTTAACAACATAAAGAACCAAAAAAAGGAGTTTTGATCTCATACAATATAATAGTTTTAATGTCAACTCGAGAAGAAGAAAAAGAAGATCATAAAGCAGAGAAATTATTAAATTACACTTCCTTCTTTTAAAGAGGCACATCATAGTGACTTGACGCCTGATGGAAGGCGACAGAGAAGCCCAAGTCGTTACCACAACGGATAAGTTAAGTTCATTCAGAGGGGTAATTCTCCGCTACTATGGCGACATAGGCAATTTTTCTCTTCCAAACAGGCGAGCTCTGAGGGGTACTGTTAAGAAAATCTTCAGCACAGCACACGTATTTACACATACAATTTCAGAGATAAAGATCAAGGGCCTCTGGTCTTCAAAGCCTATCAACATTTTGACCTGGAAAAATAAGAATAGAATTCTGAAATACCTGGAAGTTGGTAGTGGATATCTTCAGATACTTCATATCGCGACCTTCAATACTGCTGCCTGCTGAAGCGAGGGTCACTACGCTGGGGTAGGCGGCGGCAAGGCGGACGAGGTAATCATCTACCTGAAAAGCAATTGTTGGAAACCTGTTAATAACAGTACCAGGCATAATCTTCTGTAAGTTCGTCATTGTGTACTACTTAGCCATCACCAATTTCATCTTGTACCACACTTATATCCATCGATTTATTCTTGAAAATCTGTTAGCAACAATCAACCAATCAACGGGATGTAAGGGAGCGGCCTATCATCTTTTCGCTCTAAGCCAACCTTACCTACCCGTGGTGCATCCTGCCGAATAACAAACGAGGCGCTGGCAACCGACTGGTGGCGGTATAACCATCGCAATTTAAGGCGTAGCTAAATACCACAGACCCCTGACGCGCAGCAGCGTCACCGGAGCGCCAACCCGCCTGGAGAGGTCTATATCCAGCAGTGAATTGCAATAGGCTGATGATGATCCAATCAACAGCCTTGGTGGGTCCTTTCTACATACCGTGTCTGTGTACTCGATTGAAGTGGCGAACATTGGGAGAGGCCTATGTCCAGCAGTGGACTGATGTGGCTGATGATGATTATGATGTCTGTGTACTTCTTTGCTGTAGGCAGGGTAGATAAATTCTGACCAGTATTCAGTCGCACAAACCCCATCTTCTGCGGGAAACCGGACAGTACGAAATCTGAGCCATGGACCATCTATTTCGTCATATTTCTTCTTCTAAGTTGTAGAGAGTCTCCCTAAAAGCAGTATAGCGGTGTCCACTCCACGACTCGTCAGCTCTACCCACTGTCGGTTCTGTGGCCATTGACCAGCCCACTGCCACTTCACCGAACTAATCAAGCTCTGACGTCTCTAGACACATTAGACTGTACTCGTCGTCATTTATTCAACGCTGTAATCTATAGATAAGATTTTTAATGTAGAAAATAGATTATATTTAGAAAACACCTACCGTTTGATACCTGTGAATCTCATCAAAGTTCAGTCCAATGGTCGCTCTTGATGAAGAGTTGCTGCGTGCTGCCGCGGCAGCCAGGAGACGGTCTTCCAATTCAAGTTGCCTGAAGGGAAAAAAATATGAAATTAAGCTGTAATCTAATTATAAAGAACGAGGTTCTGACAACCGACTGGTGGCGGTATAACCATCACGATTGAAGACGCTGCTAAATGCTACAGGCTGATGACGGGCAGCAGTGTCACCGGAGCGGGAAGCTACGCCCTGTGATCGCCAACCCACCTGCCCAGCGTGGCGATTATGGGTCCATCAGATGTTTGCCCAAAGTGGCGACCATCTGGAGAGGCGATAGCAATGATTATGATGAAGCCCCAGTGATCTTAAAACTTTGACCACTCGAAAAACGCTCCTGACTTCCTATCATCACCAAGTCCATATTATTTCTCCAGTCGTCATATACTCACTCCTTCACGTTTTGCTCTTGGATGATGTACGGGATCTGCTTAGCGGTCAAGGTTGACTCAAAGGCTGGCTTCGTGTCTCCAGGCACCATGATGACGGAGGCGCGTCCTGGGTAAGCGCTCACGAAGACATCTACCGGCAGATGATTCTCGATCTCGTTAACGAATTTGGCTTGGTCAGCATCTTTCGCGGTGACTTCGTAGAAGGAGTAGCTGAAAATAAACACGAACTCTGCATTACACAGTAGAAAACCGTTAGGCTTCCGGGTTTCTGAGTTTAGAATAGAACGAGGATCTATCCATCTCATTCGTGTCGTAGAATCTTTTTTTCTTTTGTTTTTTTTTAATATATCTACGATGATGCCCAGGGCGGCCTTGTCATCATCACCGGATTGTTGGGGGAGGGAGCGGAAGGCTCTCACCCCTAGGTTTTCTAAGCAAGACAGCTATGGGCGCCCCCTAGTGGGGCTCGGGCCTCGGCTTAGGGTGCTGCTGGGAGGGACGATATTTTGCGGAGAGGGGCGACCGGTTGCGGTTTTTCGGGCGGGACGTGGAAGCTAGGGGACGACAGGTACCCGCCAGCGGGGACGAAACGACAGGCGTGCAATGTTACTATGTGTCGTTTCGGTGGCGGCCAGCATGGCGTATACAGAATACCGCAGCCAAATGACCTCCGGGTCGTGTTTCTGCCGGTGAGTAGGATTTCCGGAGCTCGTGGGGGTTAGGGTTAGGCTGGCATGGTGGTGGCAACTGACAGGTAACTGACCAGTTACTTGCCCGTTGTCACAGCGACTAGGGCTTCTCTTTCGCTTTCTGTCAGGCGTAGGGAAGCCATTATGTCGAGCTTCCATAAAAAAAATATACGGAAAATTCCGGAAATGTCAAACTTTTTCTTTGTTCATTAGTGATGTAATGGGACTATAAAAGATTGTGTACCAGGTGATAATTAAATGTTACGTCATTCTATGACTAAACATAATTAGCGATTAGCAATTATGACGAGGCTAAAATGTTAATGTAATAACACGAATGTAAACAATATTATGATATGAACAACATTAATTTCCTTCCTAGGTCGAATGTCGTATTTCCGGCAAAGAATTCTTCCGCTAAAGAAAAAATAAAAATAGTGAAATAGACTAGTTATTGTCCGATTATGACGACAACGGCACCTCGACTATCACAAAGAACTATCCTTAGAAGAAAAGGTAAGGTTTAATAAGAGCCTGGCCAAACTAACTGATTGCAGCGGCGAAAACGCCTTAAAAACGCTACTCCTGTTCGCACTATGCACGCGGCGGCAACCGTGCGGTTTGGCGGCAAAATCTTTACCCACTATCGGAGTCACGGCCGCTTTTTGCATCCGTCGGGGCTGCACTATATTCAAATTGTGAATATTGATAAAGGTAGAGGATAAATGTTAATCCTACTTACGTAAAGTGAGCGTATCTGTACTTACGTAGTGTTCCACGCTAGTGTGGACGGGCTCTAATATCTTCTACAAATTATATTAAGCGCCCTGCTCAGGGCCGACGTCGTAATAACAACATTTTATTCATATTACATTTACCTATTTTTAATTTATTTATTAAATTTTTAATTATGTATTTTTTTTCAGTGCCTATATGTATATTTATTTACCATATCTCATAGCATAATTATATGGCTTTATTAGTTTCAATTTGTCAATTAACACAAATAAAGCGGTAGATAATTACCCCTTCTTTTCATTATCCTCTACCCAAAGGTTGCCTGGAAGAGATATCTGAAAGCGATAAAACCGCCTTATTATTCGATACCTCGATTTAACATTGTAACTAGTTTTTAAGTCAACTGTTTGCTGTGCAATAGAGAATATCATTCTATCAACTAATATTCATTATCTCTGATAATTAGATAACATTATAATAATACAGGGAAGTACGTATAAAATCGATAGTAGTATTTTATTTCTTGTCGTAATTATACCTAACTGTACTACCGGAAACTGACGTAAATGTATACTATGATAGCATTAATTATTCCCTAAATAATAATATCCCTACTAATATTATAAATACGAAAGTAACTCTGTCTGTTTTCCCGCTTAAACCTCTCAACCGATTTTGATGAAATTTGGCACAGACAATCTTTAGACCCTGAGAAAGGACATAGGCTACCTTTTATTGCGAAAAAAAGATGAAGAAACACTTCTGTGACACAGCTACATGAACGCGGGCGAAGTCGCGGACATAGCTAGTTTCAAAACATTCGTGTGATAAACACTTGTGTTTGTTCCGTGTCTGGGTGTTTATATTTGTATTGAAGTATTTATTTGTGGTACCTTCGTTGTTCTGATACTCATAACACAAGTGCTTAAGCTACTTACTTTGGGATCGGAGCAATGTATGTGATGTTGTCTGATATTTATTTTATTTATATGTCCAGCAGTGGACTGTAATAGGCCGATGATAAGGATGAGGATGAAAGAGTGCGACACTGATAGTAAACAGCAGCTAGTCACTTAAAAGAACACATATTTACCCTTCGTAAATTTCATGCTTGGCTACCACCACGTAAATTATGGCACAAAACAGAAAGACACTTTTTAAAATGGCCATTTTGACTGGCCAATTACCACTAAACGTGTACAATAACTTCACACGACACTTTTATACACCGCTGTAGCTTTATCTAATTTATTAACTGATCCTTTTAATTAATCCTATTAGATTAGTTAGAACGTATGATAATTATGTTAATGTTCGCGAGGTTGTCTGGTATTTAATTACTATGTCAAATTTCCTTACTTGGGTATAATATTGACGGATAAATTATACAAGGGATGTTAGGGAGCCGCCTATCATCTTTTCACTCCAAGCCAACCTCACTTGCCCGTGGTGCATCCTGTCGAATAACAAATGAAGCGCTGGCAGCCGACTGGTGGCGGTATAACCATCACAATTGAAGGCGTAGCTAAATACCACAGGCCGATGACGAGCAGCAGCGTCACCAAGAAGCTACGCCTTGTGATCGCCAATCCCCTGCCCAGCGTGGCGATTATGGGTACATCCTCTAAATGTTTGCCCTAAAGTGTAAACCTGGAGAGGCCTACGTCCAGCAGTGGACTGCAAAGGATTTGTATTATTTCATCATCATCATCAAGCTGATGATGCTTGATGATGATGATGAAATAATACAAATCACTGCCTCATCTCCTCCCGAGTCGCCTAAGTCTCTAAAGTTTTCAGCATCTCAGTCGGTGGTAGAGTTTTTGAACCTAGCTGGCACTAGGAAATGACATGGAATCAAAATAGTGTAAGGCGAGAAATATTTTAAATGCCAGCATGTTCGGTCATCGTCATCATCAGCTTATTGCAGTCCACTGCTGGACATAGGCCTCCAGTTGTTCGCCACTTAGGGCAAACACTGGAGGATATTCCCATAATCGCCACGTAGGGCAGGCGGGTTGGCGATTGCAGGGCGCAGCTTCTCGCTCCGATGACGCTGCTGCCCGTCATCGGCGTATGTTATTTAGCTACACTTTTAATTGTGATGGTTACACCGCCGACCGGTTGCCAGCGCCTCGTTTGTTATTCGGCAGGATGCACCACGGGCAGGTGGGGTTGGCTTGGAGCGAAATGATGATAGGTCGCTCCCTTACATCCCATGTTCGGTATGAACTGACAAGGGCTTGGTTTTGTTACTTGTCATATTATGTACGAGCTACGTCGTACATGATGCAGCCGTCAGCAGCGACCTAGATGCAGCGACCTGACCGATGGACCGAGCGCGTGCATCGTCGGCACTTTACACCGACGAAACACAAGCGAAAACCCTCGAAAGTGTGCATACAATAAACCATAGTATATAAGACCAATTAGAATTAACAATAAACAGATATCAACCGTCTGTGTTGGGTCTCATTTCCCCCCGCTGCGGCCAAGACACCTTTAGCCGTCACTATGATCAGCCGCGTGAGTCTGCGCGGCTGGCAGCGGGTCCGCACCACCTACCTACCGTCCCGTCTCTTCCCGCTCGCTACCCCGGGCATCCCGGGAGCGAGCTCTCTACACCTAATTATTTATTTAAGTATATATTCCCACGGTTAGGCGGGGCTAGGGCTCTAGGGACTTAGCGTCTTAGGGGTAAAGGGACTCTAGGATCACTAGGGAGTTAGGTTCCCTTCCTAACCTCATATATTTCTGACTGGCGGGATGCGGTGCCTTACAACCACCGCTCCTGCCCGGACATTTTGACCCTTGGCGGGTCGGGAGGAATCGCTCCTGCCCGTACATATTATGACTTACTTGACTTATTGTCCTGTGTCCCCTGGATGGGGCAGAGGGCGTTCACAGTACGTCGCCATCCAGAACGGTCTTGAGCTTCGCACTTCACTTCGCTCCAGGTCATTCCTATCGCCTTCGCTTCTGCAACGATCGTCCGCCACCAGGATTGTAAAGGACGGCCGCGTTTCCGTCTTCCTTGGGGATTCCAGTTTAGAGCTTGACTGCTCAGTATGTGATCAGGATCCTTTCGGGGTGTGTTACCGATCCAACTCCACTAGGTTACCAGCGCTTGACGACAGGTTCGTATCGTTCCCACCCAATCCCCTGCAAGTTGCTGCCCCACTGGCGACACAGGGGGGCTTAGTGTATATGCCCAGCCATTTTGGGAGGTGAAAGTCCCACACATCAGACAAACTCCCTCCGAAGGCGGCTTGCTTAGTGAAAAATAGAGAGCTGCTTCCCCGATGACAAGGATCGACTTAGTTAATTAGAAAAAAAAACAATCTAGTCACTAGAGTACAAAGATATTGTAGTCATTCAGAAAGACCGATTTTTTATGTGTTCGTAATTTGCCAAGACAGGCAGTTTATGAAGGAAAATCCACCTGTTTTCGATAAATTGTAACTTTTAATCTCATTGGATTAGATAATACAAGATGTTTTATTGCTTTTTGATTGTAAATTTACCGACTCGTTGGTTCAACATTCATAACGCATGTACGTATAAATAAATATTAATAATAATAATAAATATCCCAAGACATGCCACATTGGGCCACACATCGCCATCTAGCCCCAAACTAAGCCGTATCTTGTACTATGGGTAGGTACTAGACAACTGATAAACTAAATTGACAAATTTGTAAATAAATACATATTATACATAGAAAACACCCAGACCAATACAAACAGACATGTTCATGCACACAAACGTTTGTACTGTGCGGGGATCGAACCCACAACTCTTGGCTCAGAAGGCAGAGGGCAGAGGGCACTACCAAATGAGCCATCGAGCTTGTCAATATTAAACAACATCACATACATTGCTCCGATCCCAAGGTAAGTAGAAGCACTTGTGTTATGGGTATCAGAACAACGAAGGTACCACAAATATATACTTAAATACAAATATAAACACCCAGACACGGAACAAACACTAGTGTTCATCACACGAATGTTTGTCCCGGGTGGGGATCGAACCCACGACCCTTGGTTCAGAAGGCAGGAGTCACACTAATTGAGCCACCGAGCCAGTCATCAGTAATCCGTGGCTTAGTGGTTCACCATCATCATCATCAGCCCATTGCAGTCCACTGCTGGAAATAGACTTTTCCAGTTGTTCGCCACTTAGGGCGAACATCTGGAGGATATACCTACTCATAATCGCCACGCTGGGCAGGCGAGTTGGCGATCGCAAAGCGTAGCTTTTCGCTCCGGTGACGCTGCTGCCCGTCATCGGCCTGTGGGATTTAGGTACGCCATCAGTTGTGATGGTAATACCGCCACCCGTCGGTTGCCAGCGCCTCGTTTTTTGTTCGGCAGGATGCACCGGAACGAATGATAGGCATGATGATAAATAACCCAAGACATGCCACGCTGGGCTACACAGCGCCACCTAGCCCCAAAATAAGCCGAAGCTTGTACTATGGGCACTAGACAACTGATAAACTTACTTAGATACTTTTTTTTGTAAATAAATACATATTATACATAGTAAACACCCAGACCAATACAAACAGACATGTTCATGAACACAAATGTTTGTACTGTGCGGGAATCGAACCCACGACCCTTGGCTCAGAGGGCAGAGGTCACTACCAAATGAGCCACCGAGCCACCTTGTCAATGATGATACATTACATCTCAATATGCCACATCGCAAGAGTTGTAAATATTATAACGACAAAGTAGTTAAACATAGCAAATTATACTTTCAATGTTATCTTTAAAAATTATTAAATCTACCTACCGTAATCATTTTAGGTACTGAAATGATTGTAAAAACCCAAGTCTTAAAACGTAGATTTGTATTTATGACTTGAAAACTTTATCAGGGATATGAAGTAGGTATTTTCACTGACCTTCGTCTCGGTAATTAATAATTACGTCAGACAATGCACACCAACCATCTGATCTCAAAATCAGTTGTTCGCCACTTAGAGCAAACATTTGAAGGACATACCATTAATCGCCACGCTGGGCAGGCAGGTTGGCGATCGCAGGGCGTAGCTTCTCGCTCCGGTGACGCTGCTGCCCGTCATCGGTCTGTAGTAAACCCTTGATGAAGTTTGATGTTGACAAAGTTATGTTGAATATTGGACATTGTGCGAACTGGACATTCTGCTAACTGGACATTCTGCGAATTGGACAGTCTGCGAACTGTACATTTTGTGAACGTTGGACATTTTGCGAATTGGACATTCTGCGCCTAAACGGTATAAAGCTACGTCTACAATTATTATGATTATACCGCCACCAGTCTGTTGCCAGCGCCTCGTTTATTGTTCGGCAGAACCACTACAGCACCACGGGCAGGTAAGGTTAGCTTGGAGCGAAAATATAATATGGGAGCGATAATCATAAATGTCAAATATACTAACTAATTAATTTATTATGTAATTGGTTATCTATCTAGATAGATAGATAGACATATGGATAGATATCTCGACCCCAAACTTTTCATATTGCTTCCTTAGTCAAAGATTGCTGCACCACTAACATTCTCGCCTTGTAAGCATGAAGTTCGTAACACCGAAAAATGAAACCTTTCAGATAAACTTTCAAATTAATATTTTCCTAACTCTCCGTATCTCATCATCATCCTAGCCTTTTTCCCGATTGTTTCAGGGTCGGCTTCCCAAACTGAGAGATTTGGCGAGGGCTAAGCTTTTACACAGAGCGACTGCCATCAGACCTCCGCAACACTTAGGGTGAGCTATACCCATTCCCAGTTGGGCGTCAGAGTTATCATAATCTCTGATATGATGTGACGACTGCTATCTGAGTTGGTAAAGATAGCACCCAGGACCAACAGCTTAACTTCGTGCTTCGGAAGGCACTTCCGAAGCACGGAGGAAATCAGTGTCAAATTTTGGTCACCCATCATCGGATTGACCGCCCCAATCGCAAAGATTAACAACGTTGCGATCATTGTTAAGCGTACAAGACCGCGGCGCCACCGAGCTCCTCTCCTCCTCCTAACTTTCCGTATCTATTTCCAATTAATAATAACAAATTAATGATAAACTAAAATAAACAAACACGAAATGCTTGATAAATACTTAAATACAACTTTTTAATCTACTACTAACGCCATCTATTAAAAGTAACACGAAACATGACGAAAGCAATGATAGTTACAGTACGCTCTTCGCCGGGTTTCATTAATTATTAACTATTTTAATTTATAGGTAGGTTATGTTCAGGCTGTAAGTAAAATCATCGTTTTTAATAAAGATGGTCAGCTGGGATGTAAGGGAGCGGCCTATCATCTTTCCTCTCCAAGAGAGCCTCACCTGCCCGTGGTGCATCTTGCCCCAATATCAAACGACGCTCTGGCCACCGACTGCTTGTACTTGTATAACCATCATATTTAAATGCGTAGCCAAATGCCACAGGTCGATGAAGGGCAGCAGCGTCACCGGAGCGAGGGACTACGCCCTGCCATCGCCAAACCGCCTGCCCAGTGTGGGTGGAGGCTTTCTAGATGTTTGACCAAAGAGGCGTACAACTGGAGAGGCCTATGTCCAGCAGCAATAGTCTGATGGAGAATGATGATTATGATTGATATATTTATTACTAGCTTTTGCCCGCGGCTTCGCTCGCGTTAAATTTGGGGTGAGTGCTTCATACAAATTTCCACCCCGTTTTAGGGAAGTGGAGGGTTAGAAAGGGGCAAAAAGTAGCCTATGTTACTCTCCATCCCTTCAACTATCTCCGCTTAAAAAATCATGTCAATTCATCGCTCCGTTTTGCCGTGAATGGAAGACAAACATACAAACAGACAGACAGACACCCTTTCCCATTTATAATATTAGTAAGTATAGTAAAAATAAAATAAAAAATAAAATAACGTTTATTAACCATGAAAGTTGTTTTACAAAAAGGTTTTCACTGTCTCCCACACTAGGCAGCGCCTGTCTCGTGGGAGCCAGGTATACAGATATTTCACATTGTTCTGCTGGACAATAGAGTTTAACATGGATAAGAAAATAGAAGTTAATAAATAAAAATGAAAATAATTTTAAACAATTCTTCTTACACCTACGGTATATTGTGTCATATTAGTGTGTGTCTGTGTGTGAGAGTGTGCATTTGTGAGTGTGTGTGAGAGTGTGCATGTGTGAGTGTGTGTGAGAGTGTGCATGTGTGAGTGTGAGTGAATGTGTGTTTGAACTGTAATTTCATTTCAGAATTTTCAAAAATGTCTCTGTTTGCTCATAATCCCAAGTCAGTAACAGGCTTTTGACTTTTCTTTTGGCCTGGTGAGGCCGACAGTTATGAATGTCACAGGTAGCCACTATTTTGTTGTAGATTCGGGGGAAGAGAAATTGTTTGAAGTGTTGAGCAAATGAAGTTCTAACGTCTGGAATGGGAAGTCTGAAAGTTCTTTTGCTCAGAAGTCTTTGGTAATTTGGGAGTTTGACAGCAACCGAATGCATAAATAGACAAGCACGCATTAGCCATAATCTACGGACACTCAGTACCTGGGCCTCTTTGTACACATCAGTAGTAGCATGACGTTTTGGCCTTCCCAAAGCCGTCTTCAAAACTGCTCTTTGTGCCCTTTCCAAGACTATCAACACTGATGAGGGTAAACCACCCCAAGCCAAAATACAATAATCGAGAATTGGTTGGCATAGAGTGAGATATACTAGCTTCAATAAATTTCCGTTTGATACTTCTCTAAGCGTTTTCATCACATATATTAGTTTACGTACCCTGAGTGATGTGGCTGTTATATGTGCCTTAAACGAGAGATTCTCGTCGATTATGATGCCCAGATATTTAAGGGAGTTGGTTCTAGAAATCGTACCACAACTACAGGATAGGTGTTCCCCCCCACCGTGGCCAACTGCTGAACATTGGTCCACATGCACTTTAAAGTTGTCGAAGAGGGATGGAGGTGGCTTGGATGCAGCAGTTTTATGGAAGCACAGAAAATGAGTTTTGGTAGTATTGAGCGTAAGGATGTTAAGATTCAGCCATTTGAATATCTTTTGCATTCCAGATACCGCTACACGATGTACGTCCTGCCAAGTCCGGCCATGAAATACAATTGCTGTGTCATCAGCATAGCATATCAACTCGCTGTTCCTAGGTTGGAGAGATATGATATCATTAATATATGATATGAATAATGTGGGGCCTAAAATACTTCCCTGAGGAACTCCGAACTTCACCGGCATGACATCACTTGTGTATTCATCAATTTTGATAAATTGACTTCTATTAGTCAAGTAGCTGGAGAACCAGTTTAAGGTATTCCCGCGAATCCCGCAATTGAAGAGCTTTTTCAGCAGGATAGGGATCGATACCGTGTCGAATGCTTTTGCTAAATCTAGAAAAACGCCGACACAGCATCGACCCCCATCAAGATGAGATACGATCTCATCCGTAAGAAGAGTGACTGCGTTCTCAGTGGACCTACCACGACGGAAACCGAATTGTCGATTTGAGAGTACACCCTTGCTTTCAAGAAACCCAACAAGGCGCTTGTTGACCACCCGTTCTAAGAGCTTAGAATAGCAGCTAAGTAAGGAGATAGGACGGTAGTTCGAAGGATTGTCCTTCGTTCCACTTTTGTGAATAGGAGCTACTGCAGCCGTCTTCCAGAGACTGGGAAAAGTACCTAAGGCCATGCTTGTATTAAAGATGGATGCAAGTGGATTTGCTATAGTATGTCCAATAGACTTGAGCAGCTTGTTCGTCACACCATCCACACCTGGAGCTTTGTTGGTATCTAGCGAATTTATAAGAGTCAATACTTCTTGAGCATCCGTAGGCTCCATGAAGAAAGAGTCCAAGGGAGGATTCAAAGCCGGAACCTTAGCCGAAAGTGAATCCTCTGTTTCATTTAAGTTTGCCAAAATGGAATTTGCTAATTTTTCACCTGCAGAAGCAAAATAAGAGTTACAGAGATTTAACGAGTCCTTTATGGAAGAACCCACATTCAGCAGGTCGTTGTGGTTAACTAATTTTGTTTCTCTACCTGTGATATGATTTATGGTTTTCCATAGTTTTTTAGGAGAAGATTTGCTTTCGTTCAGTTCATTATTGTAGTAAGAGAATTTCAGTTTTCTCAGCAGTTGAATGTAAAAGTTTCTATACCTTGTGTATATGAGCTTTTTTTCGGGATTATCTGGGTCTTTACGAAGATCAGAGTGTAATTTGTCTCTGTGCTTAGAACATTTAATTAGTCCTGGGGTCATCCAGGGCCGCAAGGTATGCTTAGAGCGACTGGAGATTACGGTTTTGGAATAATTCGATATTGTATTTGCAACTTTTTCCGTGAAACAGCCTACAGACTCATCAAAGGGTACATTGTCTAGAAGAGATTTCCAATCAGTTTTTTTCAGTTCTATTTCGATGGAATCAAAGTCAATCTTAGTTTTCAAACGGGATGACTTATTACTTGGAGGTCTCTGAGACGCGAGCATGATCCCGGCCATAGTAATATCGTGATCAGTCAAATCGGCGGAACAGATTATCGATTCGGCTTTTCGGTTAGCTGTAATAAAAATATGATCTATGCAAGTCTTAGCATGCGTAGCTTTGTCTATGCTAGAAATAAGGCCATGCCCTGCCAGAGTGGAAAGATACTCAGAAGAACAGCTACAGTCAGCTGCTCGACCAAGAATATCTATGTTCAGGTCTCCGGCAAAAATCAGACAAGGGGTGGGTTTAATCGAATTTAGGTTTAGGTCAAGTGAACGTGTGAAGGCATCTGAGTTTGAGAAACTTGGGGACCTGTAAGTGGCGATAACTGAAAATTTGTTTGGCACCTCGGCAAGAATGCAGTTTGCATCACTAACGTCTAGTTCTTTGAACTGTGGATTCCAAGTATCCTTTACATAAATTGCGACTCCGCCTGACTTGTTTATGTACTTGTTTGAGTGGAATGATGTGTAACCTTCTAAATCTCTTATACTCACTAGCTGGGTTAACCAGCACTCGGAAAAAACTATTACATCGAAATCTACATTTAATCTTTTGTTAATTACTATAAAATCATCAAAGTTTTTCTGAATACTCCTGATATTAATGTTTAATATTTTAAGAGAGTATTTAGATATTATTTTGTTGCATTCTTCTGGGAGACTAGTGGTATGGCACTTTATACGGTATGAATTATCAATGTCTTCTAATAAGTCTAGGGTAGCCATGGAGATATGCTGTAAAAAAGATTAGAATATTTCAGAGATATATGTAAAAGTGCCCAAATGATGATAGAATGACAAATTTCTTTATGGGTAAAATGTAACTTACGTTTTAAGTACATGTTGAGATATGAGTATGTGTGTAAGTGTAAGCGCGAATAATTACAAAAACTGTTTACGAGAATATTAAGATAATAGGGATTTAAAGTACAAAGACGACAGTAAAAAAACAAGTAAAGCACGGCATTAAGCAAGATTTTGAAGGCCTGGTAAACGATTTCCCACATCGTCAGTTTGAAGTGTAGCTTGGTTATGAGCCAAGCGATGGAGATCCGCTTCCGATTTGATGCGTATTGCAGGACTCCCCTCCCCGGCGTCCTGCTTACGAACGAATACAGATCCATTTCGGAGCCAGCAAAACTTGTAGCCGTGCTCGTGTACGAATAGTCTGGCACTCCGAAATAAGCTACGGTTGCCGTTGGTAAGACGTTCATTTATGTAAATTTTGTTTTCGGAGCCATTTTCGATAATGTCTTTACTTTTCAGGTGTCTTCGGGGTTTGGCTTTTTTTAGAAATTCATCCCTCGTTGCTCGTCGCGTGAAAGCAACCACTAGCGGTCGTTGAAGTGTTCGGCGGCCATCCTTCTCGTTCCGAGCATTATTCTTGGGTCCAACGCGGGAGACGTAGTTCAGATCTGTATCTTTCAGCTCCAGCCCAAGCTTAGCAGCCGTCGTAAGGACCAAGTGCGACGGGCTTTCAGAAGCCGTTTCATCCAACCCAACAATTTCTAATTCATTACACAAAGCCTGCTGTGCCTGATGGTCCAACTGAGATTGCAAGTCGGTGACTGTAGCCCTCAGAACAAGGTTCTCGTTTTCTAGTTTTTCTAGCGATCTAATTCGTTGTTCGTAATCTGCTAGCTTACTGTTTATGCTATCGAAGCAATCTCGAAGATATTTCACATCATCCTTTATTTCAGCTCTTAAGCACGATAATTTTGATTCCAAAAGTAAATCAAACTGCTCGTAAGTAATAGACCCGCCCGCTTGCGGCACACTTGTAGAGGAGGCCATCTTAGTGTTTTTAGGTATCGCCTCAGCCGTCGGGACGTCGTCGCACGACATGTTAAATTCAGTGTCAGGGGCCGGAGAATGTTGGCTACGCACCGGAGTATTGTCACCCTTTCGTCGTGTAACTCTAGTGCATGAATGGCATTGCCAATGCTTTTTTAAGTTCGACAGGTTTTCTTTAAAATATGTCTGAGACATATTGTAACATTTATAGTGATAGCATGCTTTACAAGCAGCACACCTCAGTTGTTCGTCCGGGCGAGCGCCTTTGTTGCAAGCTAAACAGTTCATTTCGGCTAGATAAACTTGTGGATGAAATTGCAAGTAGAAGTATGATAATTATACCTTGTTTACAATCTATTCGAAACCACTCACGCACACTGCTGGCATCCGTAGCGCGTAGCTGTGCTTGTAGTCCGCGCCGGCCGGGCTCAGCGCCTCGCTATTGCAAACCGGTTATCGGGCGAGGCGAGTGCAGCTTCGGAGCGATTGTTTATGTGGGTCACCGTTTATTTAACAATTTTCGGGAGATGTTTATTGTCACTGTGCTTACGTTTCTGGATTGATTTAAAAACTGATTTCGGGATTATGTTACAGGGATAATAAGCTTATCGTTGATACTAAACTTATTTTGAAATGCACAAGTTTAACTGTAGTAATGTAATTTTGACTGAGGGACGCAACGGTTACGATGTTGACGCAAGGACGCCACCGCACGAAGTGAGTAGTAGTAAGTGTGGATAGTTATTGATGAATCTAAAAGATCGGCAGCCTTATAGTGCCTAGTCAATTTGCCTGAAAAACATTAACAGGAGTTTAGTTAATACATACCTACTTATTTTAGAAGCTTATTTGTGTGCGGTGAGAGTACAAAAAGAAGCACAGGAAACGTAAATATGTAATTACTTAAATAAATAAGTACTAGCGTCACTGGAACGAGAAGCTACGCCCTGCGATCGCCAATCCGCCTGCCCAGCGTGGCGATTAGCGGTATATCCTCAAGATGTTTGCCCGAAGTGGCGAACTGGAGAGGCCTATATCCAGCAGTGGACTGCAATAGGCTGATTATGATATGATTATGAAAAAAGTAAATAAAGAACCCAAGACCTGCCACATCGATCCACACAGCGCCATCTAGTCACAAACTAAACCAAATCTTGAACTCTATGGATACTAGACAACTGATAAGCAAATAAATAAATAAATAAACTTATTTGAATACTTTTTTGTAAATAAACACATATTATTAAGCACCCCGATCAATAACAGACATGTTTATGCACACAAATGTTTGTACTGTGCGCAGGTATCGAACTTGTGACCACTGTATCAGAGGCAGCGTTTACTACCACTGAAGCAAAGTGATCGTCAAAGAAATAAATAATTAATTTGCGTCATAATATTAATAATTCTTTATTAGGCTCGTTTTTTGAAAATCCCTAGGTCATATCCATTCACTTGTCCTTACGTAAAGTGGGAGTAGGGGAGACCGGGTACAAAAGTAAGGGGCGGGTCGAAAGTAACAAATGCTCTTTAGATTTATCCAATGGGCGAAAGGTCGCTTTGCCGCCTTCAGGTGAAAGCCCTGTGACATTTGTACCCGGGCTTCCCTACTTCCGCCGAGCTATGTGTTCGAGCTCGGGGACCGCGGTCCGATGGACCATCTTGGTTTTTCGTATAAATACTCGTACTCAGTCGTGATGAAAACTTCCTATGCGCGTTGTAGGCCTTCTATAGAACTTGTATGGAGCGATTTTGTCTAGTACGGACATTTTGTGCCGCGGATGTTACAACGCCATCTGTTGTTAGCAGGCGGAACTAATGATTGATAAAACAATACACAAGATAGATGTCGTAACATGTCGCTACACTACAAATCACCGCTTTATTTCTTCCCATAAGTTTACTAAGGGACTTTTTGACATTTTAGCTTCTCAGTAGATTGTTTGGAATTGATTGGATCTTATTATTCTATTTGTCCCTCCCGTGTTCGAATATACGAACTAAAATTCGTCAACGTCGATTTTCAACAATTTAATTAATATATTAGAACCCGGGAGGGACAAATGAGAAAGATTTATGGGGCAAAAATACGCGATTCGTTCAACGAACGATCGTTTTCGTTTTCTGTAGTAGGGCCTCTGTTTCGGGAACCGTTGGCTTGCAGGCAACAATTCGGAAAGAAACCAAAGCCGCATTTGTAATATCCAAGAAAACCTGATCAACCATTATTGTTTTAGACGTAACACAATAAATACACAAAACACAAGAAATATTTGCTATTGACTACCTACCTCGTTAAAGAAACATCATCCGATGTTCGAGGCGAGAGTGAACCGGTTTTTGCCAGCAAACCCAGGTGAGCGCGTTCCATAGTAGACTACGATAATCGCTTACCATCACGCGAAACCCAGTCAAGCGCAAACTCATTTTGTATAAATAAATAACAAATCAAGGCTGTATCACTGTTGACAAGCATTTGCGTCACAGTATTTGGACTCGGAAACGATACAAAACTTTATTCATGAGTGGTTTAATCACGTAATTGATCGGCGCTTATCAAATAGATTAATTACTTTGGACTGTTCATTACAAAACCGATTTACATAGAGCGTGGGCATACTGAAGACGTGAGGCGGAATATGTAAACCGCATTAGCCAAATAGCTTCTATTTTTTTTTCACCCAAGACATGCCATGCTTCTTCTTGTCGCTGAGCTCGACGGGGTCCTGGACCGCATTTCCGAATGGGGTGCCAGCAATCTTGTCGAGTTCAATGCCAAGAAAACGCAGGTGTGTGTATTTTCTGCAAAGGTGTCTCCTTTCCTTTCCTATCCCACTCTTCAGAGCTCCTCCTTACCAATACAGGATAGTCTTAGCATCCTTGGCATCGATGTTCGTAGCAACCTAAATCAGCGGGATTACATCGAGAGTGTCATAAAAACAGCGTCCCGCAAACTCGGAGTCCTGAACAGAGTGAGACGGTTTTTTTACTCCAGTGCAGCTCTGTGTCTTGTATAAGACCCAAGTTCGTCCGTGCGTGGAGTACTGTTCTCATCTCTGGGACGGCTCTGCAAAGTACCTATTGGAGGCTCTCGACAGGTTGCAGCGACGTGCTATCCGTATTGTTGGGGATCAAGAGGTAACTAAGACCCTAGAACCTCTTCAATTACGTAGAGACATTGCCAGTCTTAGTGTTCTCTATCGTCTTTACAATGGGGAATGCTCCGAAGAGTTATTCCAACTCGTTCCTCCGTCTCCTTTCCTCTCCCGAACAACACGTGCTGGACAGCGTTGTCATCCGCATACCATACAGACAATAGTGGCGCGCACCAAGAGGTTCAGTTCCTCGTTCCTGCCCCGTGCCATTAAGTCATGGAATGCCCTTCCAGCTCATGTATTTCCTTCCTCTTACAATCCTGGGTTCTTTAGGCGGGGCGTGAAACGGCATCTCAGTGGGCCTTCAGGGTAAGGGCGACAGGCGCGGTGGGTATGCCCTATTGTGCCTGTCGACCTTACATTTGGACCTCACGGCCGCTTACCATCAGGTGGAGTGAGATCATCCTGAATGCTCTTTTTATAAAAAAAAAAAAAAAAAAAAAAAAGAAATGCCACGCTGGGCAACACATCGCCATCTAGCCCCAAACTAAGCCGAAGCTTGTACTATGGGTAGTAAAAAACGGACGGACGGGAACGGAAACTTACTTAAATACTTTTTTTGTAAATAAATACATATTATACATAGAAAATACACAGACCAATACAAACAGACTTGTTCATGAACACAAATGTTTGCACTGTGCGGGAATCGAGCCCACGACGGCGGTATTCTATAGGGTGGAGGTCCTTCCCCGTACGGGCGGCTCAATTCAGGCGAAGATTCGCTATGCCCTACCTTTCTTCTCTATCTTTATTTGTATAGGTTTTATAAAAAACTTACAAATCGTCGAAGCTACCACCGGTTCGGAAAGCAGCATTCTCCCGAGAAGACACCGGCATTTGGCCGCGGTATTCTACAGGGCGGAGGTCTTTCCACGGACGGGCAGCTCAATCCAGGCGAAAATTCGCTGTGCCCTACCCCTCTTAACAGTTGTTTGTATTTTTTTTTTTTTATAGTGGCTCGACATAATGGCTTCCCTACGCCTGATGGAAAGCGAGAGAGAAGCCCAAGTTGCTATGACAACGGGCAAGTAACTGTTTAGTTACCTGTCAGTTGCCACCGCCATGTCGGCCCAACCCCAACCCCTCACGAGCTCCGGAAACCCTACTCACCGGCAGAAACACGACTCAGAGGTCATTTGACTGCGGTATTCTATAGGGTGGAGGTCCTTCCCCGGACGGGCGGCTCAATTCGAGCGAAGGTTCGCTATGCCCTACCTCTCTTGTATACCAAACATTCGCTTATACTCGCATCATGTAAACCCGCCTTCAATCCGATACGTGCTCAGATAATCTAAACGGAGCACTTATAAAAGCTACCTTAGTTCCGTCCCTTCGCTAGTTGTGGTAGTTCCGGCAAAATGAAATACCTGCCATTCTTCTTGCTTTTCGTGGCGGTGTACGCCAAACACGAACTCTACGATGGGTCAGTGTCAATTTTAATTACTTATTTTTGTTTTGACATTAAGTTAAGGGTCGGCAAAGCGCATGCGATGCCCCTGGTGTTGCAGGCGTTCATGAGCGGCGGTGACCGCTCACCATCTGGCGGGCTGGCAGAAATTTTGTCAACGCTGGTAGGATAAAAAAAAAAAGTCATCATCATCACATCGTATGGCTTAAATATTTCTGCTCGAATCCTTACAAGTTAATGTCCAATTGACGAAGCCAATCTCACGCTGCCGGATTGAGTTCAAGGAGCTCTGGCATTCCGCCAGGAAATCGACGGAGGGGCCATTCCGCCATGATATCATAATTGATTTGGAGCCCCACAATCACAATTCGGCGCGTCCCTGAGGCCCCACCTGTTGAGATGGTGATTACATCTCCCGTGCCCAGTTCTGCATATGTGCTAGAACAGGAAGCCATGGTAGAGGAGTGGATTTGACCAATCCTGTGACAGTCCGCATGGATTCGTTTAGTTTGGTGTTAAAACACATACGTCCAAATCATCATCAGCCTATCGCAGTCTACTATACATATTTGTCACGCTGCACTGGGCAGACAGATTGGCGATCGCAAAGCGCTGCTCCTCGCTCCGATGTCGCTGCTGCCTGTCATCGGCTTGTGGTATTTAGCTTTTTTTATGACAGAGGGGGCAAACTGGCTTTGAAGGTCACCTGATGGTAAGTGATCACTTCAGCCCGAAGACACCGCTACACCAGGGGAGTCACAGGTGCGTTGCCGGCCTTTGAGAAATTTGAAGGCTCGCTTCTTGAAGGTCCCTAGGTCGAATCCATCCGGCAATATTTCAGCCGGAAGCTGATTCCATAGAACAGCTGCACCAGGCTGAAAATTGCGCGCAAAACGCACTGTGGAAGACTTCCATCTATCAAGATGATAAGGATGAAATCTATGCCTTCAATCGTGATATACCGCCACCAGTCGGTTGCCAGAGCCAGGTGAGGCTGACTTGGAGCAAAAAGATGATAGGTCGCTCCTGATATCATATCCTGTGCTCGTCATACCTTTTTTGGGGAAAGTGCATAATGCCCATTATGGTTATTAAGTGAAATGTGTGTCTTTTCAGGTACAAATCCTACTTTGTGGGACCGAAAACCCAGGAACAGCTGAAGGCGGTTGCTTCGATCCAAGACCTGGATTTGGACTTCCTGGGAAGCGCCACCCTCGAGCGTGAGGGTCTGGTCCTCGTCAAGCCTAAGCACCAAGCTGCTTTCGTGAAGACTCTTGAAGACCTTGGAGTGCCATACAGGATCCACTCCGAAAATGTTGCCGAGTAAGTTTTTTAACTGGATTCAGACCGTAGACATCAATGCTGGAGGGAACAGATTAAAACCGGTAGTTATTTTCCGATTCCTCACTTGCGTTTTAACAAATAAATAGCAAGCAACATCTCATATATTGCCCCAATCCCAAAGTAAGTAGCTTAAGCACTTGTGTTATGGGTATCAGAACAACAAAGGTACGACAAACTTATAGGTACTTGAATACAAATATAAACACCCAGTCACGGAACATACACAATTGTTCATCTCACGAATGTTTCTCCTGGGTCCACGGAGATCCACGGTTAGAGAAGACCTTCATGAACATACCAAATGGACTTGATACTTGAAAATAACTATGAATATCAAATTGATGTCTCACAGAACTCCCAGAAATGCCAGAGTAAATTTAGAAAAGTTTGTCCTTTACTCAACCGGGAGTTGAAACCGAAACTTTCTAATTGTAGACGTTTCATGCGTTAAAATTTTCATCGAATATTTACCAGATACATAACAATACATGAAAAAATGTTTAAAGTGTGTTTAATAATCTATTTCTTTTTTATTCAAAAATGAGTTTGCGCTTGACTGCGATTCGCCTGATGGTAAGCGACATCGTAGTCTACGATGGAACGCGCTCACCCAGCAAAAACGGGATCACTCTCGCCTTGAACATCGGAAGATTATATCTCTCGGGGAACAAGGAGCCCGGCAAAGAGTTCCATAGTTTAGCCGTTCGCACTATGAAGGTAGAGGCGAAACGCGCTGTGCGAGTCTTAGGAACTTGCACCATTTAACGGTGATACTAATCTAATCTTAATCTAGCGTTAAGTACAAATAAATGTAGATGTAAATTGAATTTCAAATGTGCGTCAATGCTGAGATTAATTATTACGTCAATCGCATGATAAATAGTTGCACCGGGACAAGGGTTTTCGGGAATTCCCTGCTTCCTTTCCGTCCTGAGGTGAGGGTGGCGTGAGTCCCATATATCCCGTCACTTCCTTGGATGTCGGGTATTTTCCCATAAAAAGCTGAATTTATTATTTAAAGCTAAGAGCTGTGGATTTTGTAATAAAATTAAATAAAAAAAAGACATTGAACACTTGGACTCCCTTAGAAAGAGCTTGAGAAAAACTTCGTCCTAATGTCGATTTCCTAAATTGAGCTGAAATCCAACTCGGAACGAACCATTGCGCTAACGCTCTATCCATACTAGCACTGGTATTTACTTTATCATCATCATCAGCCTATCGCAGTCCACTGCTGGACATAGGCCTCTCCAGTTGTTAGCCACTTTGGGCAAACAACTGGAGCTTATACCCATAATCGCCACGCTGGGCAGGCGGGTTGGCGATCGCAGGGCGTAGCTCCTCGCTCCGGTGACGCTGCTGCCCGTCATCGACCTGTGGTATTTAACTGCGCCTTCAATCAACAGCCACCAGTCGGTTGCCAGCGCCTCGTTTGTTAATAGGCAGGTTACACCATGGGCTGGTGAGGGTGGCTTGGAGCGAAAAGATGATTGGTCGCTTAATATGTAAGATGCATCCTTGCTGTTTGGAAGGGTGGCGGGGTTTGTGGAACTCCCCTGCCCGATCCTGGACCCCTACTACCAAAATCGAAAACGATCGTTCGTTGAACGGATCGCGTACTTTTGCAAAATAAATTCCTCCCATTTGTCCCTCCTGTGTTCGAATATATGAATTCCTTTGTCAAGCGCTTTATGGGGTGGTGCCATGGGACCTTAGGACCTATGACTGCCATGAAAGTACTAGCATTTGCATAATATTCTAACGATAACAATATTCAACTTAAGTTCTGGCACGTGCACAAGAAATTTTCAAGATAATGTAATTCCGAATATATGGATATCGATAAATATTATTAAGACGTTCAATCAATTTAAGTGACATTATAGTTTATTTTATCTGCTAATTACACTCATTTAATCTCACAATTTTACCTAAAAATCAGGTGATTAATATTTTTTTGGCAGTTTGGATACAAGTATGTTTTGTTAATTAGTGAAATATCTCGAATTGAAATCTTGGATGTTTTTTCGGGTAATGATAAATAATAATATATAAAATTCCAGGTAGGATATGTACCTACAATACCTACATGCTAAAGTCACATACAAAAGTCTTTCTTTGTAGATATAGGTTTAAAAAACACTTGCTAATCGTGATTTGGTACTGTTCTGGAAACTATTTTCGTCATATTCTAGCGACAAGAAACTCTTATTTAACAAGTGTTTTCATTAAGCTTGGGGAATGATGAAGCTGCCATGACCATAATATGGGCTGACCTAAACCGAAAGAAATACAAGCAACCATAAATAATACCATGAATAATGGCGTTACGTTTTCATCTTTCTTACTATATTTTTGTCGATTTTACGATAAATTACATAGTACCTAACGAAAATGTTTTTGATGCAAGTTCCCTATTACCAAAATAATTTATGGATGTATATATAGGTGTGCATGTATGTGAATGTAAGGGCCTATCGTCATTTCGCTCCAAGCGAACCTCACCTGCCCGTGGTGCATCCTGCCCTAATAACAAACGAGGCGCTGGCAACCGACCGGTAGCGGTATAACTATCAAAATTGAGGCGTAGCGAAATATGACCGATGACGGTCAGTAACGTCACCGGAGCGAGAAGCTACGCCCTGCGATCGCCAACCCGTCTGCCCAGAGTGACGATTATGGTTATATCCTCCAAATGTTTAACTGGATATGTCTATGTCCAGCAGTGGACTGAAATAGGCTAATGATGATGATGATAGGTATGCATTCAAACGTAACTTCATACTTTAAATTTCACTCATCTAGTTTAAAAATACATAAAAATATCGTTACATTCCGCCATAAAAGCGGTTTTCAATTTTTCATCTCAAATATTCCAGGCAATAAAATATTTCAATCTACTTAATGGTTTCTTTAAATTTCAGAGCTCTTCGCAAAGATGACGAGGATATTGAAGCCCGCAATAGAGAGACCATGGCCAGAAATGGTGGGGCCAGACTACCATATGACAACTACCAGCGTTTGAGCGTGGTATGTTTTATTTGTAGTCATCATCATCATCATCAGCCTATTGCAGTTCACTCTTTCACTTAGGCCTCTCCAGTTGTTCGCCACTTAGGGCAAACATCGGGAGGATATACCCATAATAGCCACGCTGGGCAGGCGGATTGGTGATCGCAAGGTGAAGCTTTTTGTCCGGTGACACTGCTGCCCATCATCGGTCTGTTGTATTTAGCTACGTCTTAGATTGTGACGGCTATACCGCCGACATTCGGTTGCCAACGTCTCGTTTGATGCCATGTCCTTGGGCGGAGTTGACTGTTTACCATCAGGCATCACATTTGCTCGTCTGCCGCTTTTGCATAAAAAACGCTACGGAAAGAAATCAAGTGGTGATTGTATTCTTTCCTTCATACAGCACAGATATTATTACCCACTGAACTGATAAAATGAATTTCTTTCAGTACGACGAATATCTTGATGACATCGCAAGGAGATTCCCTGATCTTGTCACTCTTGAGATCCCAGCGCACTCCTTTGAGGGACGCCCCATCAAGGTGCTCAAGATTTCCACCACCAACTTCCAAGATCTGAGCAAGCCCGTCATCTTTATCGACGCCGGTATCCACGCCAGGTTTGTACCTATATATACCTGTAGTCCTGAGACTAGGTGGAACGATTATTTGTGCAAGTGCTAGATGCGAGAAGCCTAGTATCATGCAAAGGAGGATGAATAGGCAATTCAACATCATTATAATATAGCACACGGCACCAAGTATCGCTGCATTAGGCGGTGAAGAATAGGAATAAAAACATTTATTACACTGAAGGGATTCTGGTAAGCGACTGGTGGCGGTATAACCATCACAATTGAAGGCGAAGCGATCGCCAACCGGCTTGCCTAGCGTGGCGATTATGGGCAAAGCCCTAGATGTTTGACCAAAATGGCGAACAACTGGAGAGGCCTATGTCCACAGTCCAGCAGTAGACTGCGATAGGCTGATGATGATGATGATGAAGATGGTGAATATGAGATCCTCTTAACCGTTCATGGAGGCGAAAGCCGGTACTGTATGTAAATCACCCACCAGTCATTAATTATTAATGTACGCATATACTAATTACTGATAAAGCGCACGCGTTAATCCTAATTACTGATTACGCGCTTGTTTTCGAATAACACCTGTATGACATATTGTTATTACCTTTTTTCTCCTATTATTGCGCCATTTTTTATACGCCCATGATGACAACGCGGAAAAGGACATGTAACCATCATCATCATCAGCCTATTACAGTCCACTGCTGGACATAGGCCTCTCCAGTTGTTCGCCACTTAGAGCAAACATCTGGAGGATATACCCATAATCGCCACGCTGGGCAGGCGGGTTGGCGCTCGCAGGGCGTAGCTTCTTGCTCCGGTGACGCTGCTGCCCGTCACCGGTCTTTAGTATTTAGCTACGCCTTCAATTGTGATGGTTAGACCGCCACCAGTCGGTTGCCAGCGCCTCGTTTGTTATTCGGCAGGATGCACCACGGGCACGGATGGCTTGGAGCGAAAAGATGATAGGCCGCTCCCTTACATCCCAAAAGATGATAGGCCATGTAGTAACCATATCAATAACTAATGCGTTGCCACCGCGATGCCCTAAGAGTATTCTGGGTATACTCGTACATCGATTGATTCCGAAATGAGATTTCACTTCAAGGGTGATTCACCAAGAGTGAAATTTACGATACCAATGCGCGTATGATGACCCTGGTTTTGCAGGTATCCATAGGCTGCGGTAACCGCTTAACTTTAAGAAAGCTTTAAGAGAGGTAGGGCATAGCGAATCTTCGCTCGAATTGAGCTGCCCGTCCGGGGAAGGACCTCCACCCTGTAAAATACCGCAGCCAAATGACCTTCGGGTCGTGTTTCTGCTGGTGAGTAGGGTGTCTGGAGCTCATGGGGGGTTAGGGTTGGGCCGGCATGGTAGTGGCAACTGACAGGTAACTGACCAGTTACTTGCCAGTTGTCACAGCGACTTGGGCCTCTCTTTCGCTTTCCATCAGGCGTAGGGAAGCCATTATGTCGAGCCACTATAAAAAAAAAACAATCACCATACAGTTTTTTTTTTATAATAAGAGCGTTCAGGATGACCTCACTCCACCTGATGGTAAGCGGTCGTGAGGTCCAAATGTTAGGTTGACAGGCACGCCAGGGAAAACCCACCGCACCTATCACCCTCACTCTGAAGGCCCACTGAGATGCCGTTTCATGCCCAGCCTAAAGAACCAAGGATTCTAGGAGGAAGGAAACGGTGCTATGTAATAAAACTGACTTGTTCCAGAGAGTGGATCGCCCCTCCCACTGTCACCTGGGCTATCCATAAGCTTCTTGAGGACGTCACTGAACCCGATCTTCTGGAGAGATTCGACTGGATCCTGATTCCCGTGGCCAATCCTGACGGATACGAATTCAGTCACACAAACGTGAGTACATGCACGAGTTTCTTTATCCCTTCCATTATCATCGGCCTGCAAGAAATTACAGCTGGACGCTTTGTTTTTAGGGTTCCGTAGCCAAATGGCATGTTGTCATGTCTGTCTGTCTGTCTGTCCGTATGTCACAGCCAGTTTATTCCGAAACCAAGTAAAGTAGCAAGTTAATATGTGTCTTGATCTTTTCCTTCTTCCTTAGAACCGCTGGTGGCGTAAGAACCGTTCCACAGACTCGGCCCCATTGAGTGTCATTTGCCCAGGAGTCGACGGCAACCGCAACTACGACTTCTACTGGAACACCATCGGCACCAGCAACAATCCTTGCGCAGACACCTTCGCCGGCAGCCATGCCTTCTCCGAAGTCGAGAACAGAGTCATCAGGGACCTCGTGCTGGGCAACCTGAACAGGATCGCCTTGTACCTCACGATGCACAGCTTCGGTAGCATGATCTTGTATCCTTGGGGCCACGACGGTACTATCTCTAGCAATGGCTTCGCTCTTCAAGTGGTGGGAGTTGCAATGGTCGATGCCATAGAGGCGCAGGCTCTTCCCCATTTCCCAAGATACGTTGTGGGTAACTCTGTGCTTGTTATCGGCTACCCTGCCTCTGGAGCCTCTGAGGACTGGGCCCACTCTGTAGGCGTCCCTCTCTCGTACACTTACGAACTGCCTGGCTTTGGATGGAGTCTGCAAGGCTTTAATCTGCCTCCTCAGTACATTGAACAGGTGTGCAAGGAGACTTGGGAGGGCATTGTCGCTGGTGCGAGGAGAGCTGGCGATATTTTCAGGAGATAAATCGACATGCTTATTTTTATAGGACTGATATATTTATTATAAACTATTTTTTTAATGGTTGTTTTATTGCATTAAGTGGAGGTGAGACCGCGTCTCGGCAAACGTAATGTAGGACGCCCTCAGGCCAGGTGGAGTGATGATTTGCGCAGGACGGCTGACAAGTGCTGGATGCAAGAGGCCCAAAATCGATCAAGGTGGCGAACATTAGGAGAGGCCTATGTCCAGCTGTGGACTGACACGGGCTGATGATGAAGTAAGCTAGTTTCCTTGAAGATTGACAGATGTAGCTGAAAATCGACAGGCGAGGGTATTATAAAGGGTTCCTCTTACCACGGGCATCAAACCAGACGGATTTCAAAAACTTTTCAGTGCTAGCATGCAAAAATTTGCATGATTCTCTGGAGTGCACTGATTCCCAAAGTGGTTCGAGTACCCGAGGGGTAACCACTAGACTCGACGAGAGTCACTACTTACTAAGACACAATAATAATAAGAATATGCTATTTCACAATTTGGAAAGGGGGTCCACAAAAATATCTTGGGTTTTTATTTTAGCACATACCATGCTGGGCCACACATTGCCATCTAGCCCCAAACTAAGCCGGTACTAGACAACTCATCAGCTTACTTAGATACATTTTTTTTTGTAAATAAATACATATTATTATACACAGAATACACCCAGACCGATACAAACAGACATGTCCATGCACACAAATTTTTGTACTGTGAGGGATCGAACCCAAGACCCTTGGCTCAGAAGGCAGTGGTCACTATCAAATGGGCCATCGAGCCAGTCCGTAGGCTTAAGCCTGGGAAGAGATGGGACGGTTATGTTCTTTATCTATGTTCTCAGAATGATATCTATAAACTTAAAACCTTAAACTAAACTTTGAGAACCTCTGATCTAGTGCATGGGTCGTAGCACATGCTCCCGATCCTAGATTTAATTGGAATTTTCCGTCTCCGGAGAAAGTTTGTCCGAGCCTCGGATCAATTTTCAATTCAGATTCCCATTCGAGTCTCTTAGAATAGTGATGATGCCTTAATGTGATGTCGTAGAGGTTTTATAAGAAAGAAAGATGGAATAGATTGAAATGATGAATATTAATAAATCTATCCTATTATTGTATAGTCATATCAATAACTAGCTGTGCCGGCGGCGTCGCACCGTCGCATCGCGTCACCGGTCTTTAGTATTTAGCTACGCCTTCAATTGTGATGGTTATACCGCCACCAGTCGGTTGCCAGCGCCTCGTTTGTTATTCGGCAGGATGCACCACGGGCAGGTGAGGTTGATTTGGAGCGAAAAGATGATAGGCCGCTCCCTTACATCCCATCCCCAGAGAAATCAAAAACCTCGTTAATGTCGAGCACAAAGTCTTCTCAGAAACGATAGATGAGCCATTTCGGTTACAACGACCTAGCCTCAAGCGATAAGAGATACTCATAAAATGTAATTCAATACAAACAACTCGCAAATAAAGATAAACCAATATCTTCAGTTCAGTAGCTTCCAAAGAATAGTAAATAAGACTCGTATTACTAACAATGAGTATATTTAAACTAGTTTTCGTTTTAGTAATAGTTTTTGTAGGTTATAGTGCAATGGATTTAAACTTTAGTAGCCTGAATGCTACCTTGAGGAACGCCAGTGATTTCGACCAGGAAACGAATTTAAGGAACGAAACTCAGTTAATAATATTGTCAAATAGGACTGGCAAACATGTAATTAGGGTTGGTTTGTGTCCTGTGGGATACAGAAAGGTGGAATCATTTTGTGTGAAGAACGAAGAGAATGATTATTAAGTGACAAATGTGAAGGTTCCGAATTCGATTCCTAGTTATGCCAATTTTAATGGATTGGATCGTGTCCATTGGTGTCCATATCAGGAGCATAATTTAGAAAATAAATCGTTTTCAGTGATGTCGCTAGTGTGTTTTATTACGGCTTAGAAAGTGCTTTAATTAAATAGAGATAAATATTTAATCAGTGATTTTCAAATTTATCGCAAAAAGTAATTTGATAATTCGTCAGTAGTATGTACCTACTACAAACCAAAGATTAAATGTCAAACTAATGAGCGTAATTATGATGTATCATTTCATGATTTCTGATAGTTTCTTAAACCTACACTAATATTAAAGAGAGGAATGATTTTATTGTTTTTTTGGTTGGTTTGTTTGCTTAAAAGCTCAGAAATTACCAGACCTATTTAAATAACTCTTTCACTGTTGGAAAGCTACACTACACAATTTCCGGCGAACATAAGCTATATTCAATTTTCGAAAAAATAGGAATCCATACAAAAACTTCAACAAATTAAGTAATAGTTGTGAAAAAAATACTAAAAACCTTTCTTTCTAAAACTATTTGTTGTAGAATCTACAAAAAAATGTCACGGCATAAAATATGTCTATCTGTTATAGTTACCTTGCTATAGTCTTAAATTTTAATAGTAGGTGCGAAGCGAAGTGAAGGCTAGTATTTTACCTGCCTGCGGTGACAGCTTAATTAGTTTAACGTATATTATCTGGAACATATATATGCATATTTATTTTTTATTATACATAGTTGAGTAATTACAAAAGCGTTGTCTGTCTGTCCGGGCGATGCGTGCCGTAATGCATTCCGCATCAGCTGCAGCCGACCGACAATGATTAATGCGTCACGGCCCGAATGATCAATTTAGATATTACTGCACTAGTTTCGGCGGGCGACTTGGCTGCCGTTTACCTCATAGAATTAGGAATTGACTTCATGATACCTAATAGACCGAATTTTAGTATATACCAGCTGTGCCGGCGGCGTCGCACGCGTGCATATCAGGTTTCAAAAATAACGGACTTCTGTAAAATGGTACCTAAAGTGGCGAACAGCTTGAGAGGCCTTCGTCCAGCAGTGGACTTCTATAATTATGATAACGAATAATGAATGCTTGTAATACTTTTTTGTAGCACACGCACCTAAAATTCACTTGATGGTAAGTGAACACTTGAGCCGACAACACTAGGAGAGCCACTGGTCCGTTGTCGGTTGTTGAAAAAGGTTCTCGGCTCGCTTTTGAAGGTTCCTAAGTCGTATCCCTTAAGAAAAGTCCGCTGCTTCCCGTCATCGGCCTCTGGTATTTAGCTACGCCTTCAATTGTGATAATTAAATAATAAATAACCCAAGACATGGCACGCTGGGCCACACAGCGCCATCTAGCCCCGAACTGAGCCGAAGCTTGTACTATGGGTACTAGACAACTGATAAACTTACTGACGATACATTTTTTTTTGTAAAATGTTCATACAAACAAATTTTTGTAATGTGTGGGGATCGAACCCACGACCCTTGGCTCAGAAGGCAGAGGTCACACCAACTGAGCCACCGAGTCAGTCAATTATACCATCAGACGTTTGCCAGCGCCTCGTTTGTTATTCGGCAGGATGCACCACGGGCAAGTGATGATAGGCCGCTCCCTTACATGCCTTATATGTCTATCTATCTATCTAGTTGATCAATATAGCTAAAAGTTGTCCGTTGGTTCTCGGCGCCTCAACCGGACCGCAACTACGAGCCATTACTCATTAGGCCGTGATAAACGTCACTCGGATACCAGATAACGCTTAGATTGCTCGCTAAATATGGGGTTTCGACCCCGAATTTGGGGTAAGGACGGAGGGAAAGCTGGCGACCTATTTTGTGTTCATCTGTATAATATTTGAACTGTTATTAGTTGCTTGCTTACATATTCGCTTGCGTTAACTTTAATTCTACTACCTTTTATTGTGAATGCGAAAGTTTCTTTGGAGGAATGCATGGATTGATGGATGTATGTCTTTCACACAAAAACTCAGTCAAATACGTTCAGCTTTGAATGAAATGTTACAGTAATATAGATTATACATAAGATTAACATATCTTATTAATATTAAATTTATTAATGCGAAAGTTTGTTTAGATGGATGTTTGTTACTTCTTTACGCGAAAACTACTGAATGGATTCGAATGAATCAGATTAACACATAAGCTATAATGTATAAAGATATTGCCATTTCACAATTAACTGATATTTATACAGGCATACATCGAGTTTCAGCTAGTTAATAAATATCATACTTACATGCGTACAACTTAGAAATATTAATGGCCGGAATAAATTGGGTTCAACACATCATCCCAACATTAGGTGTGAACGTGGTCAAATGCTAGTTTAGGAAACAATTTAAACAAACTATGACCTTGAACCATAAACTCCAAACTCAGGGGAAGTATAAACTTGCACAATCTAGGTAATATGTTTTTGAAACGAAGAAAAAATATTAACAGAAAAAGCTTCACAAAATTAAACGTCTTTTGCAAACAATATACATTATGACAAAGGAAATTAAACTAGAAACGAGTCTAATCAATCATTTACGTTTATCCACAATTTGTTGCTAATTTGTTCAGCAATTTATTTTGTCCCTGTTGTGTCAAATATCCCGAACGGGCGGTGCAGCTGTCAACGATAAATATATCGATAATTAATATTTTATCTAAATATAATTATATGAACATACAATTCAAAGGTGACTGACTGACATAGTGATCTACTCGTATCAACGCACAGCCCAAACCACTGGACGGATCGGGCTGAAATTTAGCTTGCAGGTTGACATCTCGGAGCTCGTGGGGGGTTAGGGTTGGGCCGGCATGGCAACGGCAACTGACAGGTAACTAACCAGTTACTTGCCAGTTGTCACAGCGACTAGGGCTTCTCTTTCGCTTACCATCAGGCGAAGGGAAGCCATTATGTCGAGCTACTATAAAAAAAAAAGTTTGACCAAAGACCGAACTGTGATAAGCTGATGATGATGATTGGGCAAGCACCTGGTGGCTTTACTCATAATCACCACTGGACCACTGGACAGACGGGTTGGCAATCGCAGCTCCTCGCTCCGGTGACGCTGCTGCCCGTCATCAGCCTGTGGTATTTAGCTACGCCTTCAATCGTGATGGTTATACCGCCACCAGTCTAGTGCCAGAGGCTCTGTCAACAGATGACTGCCTCGATGGCTCATTTGGTAGTGACCTCTGCCCTCTGAGCCAAGGGTCGTGGGTTCGATTCCCGCACAGTACAAACATTTGTGTTCATGAACATGTCTGTTTGTATTAGTTTGGGCGTTTTCTATGTATAATATGTATTTATTTACAAAAAAACAATGCATCTAAGTAAGTGTATCATTTGTCTAGTACCCATAGTACAAGCTTCGATTTAGTTTGGGGCTAGGTGGCGCTGTGTGGCCCAGCGTGGCATGTCTTGGGTTATTTATTTATTTATCAGTATGCACAACGGGCAGATGAGAGTAGTCTGGAGCGAAAAGATGATAGGTCGGGTCCCATGTAAAAAAACCGATAATATTCTTTTCGATACTCCGTCTAACACATCCCTAATATATTTTAATGAAAATTAATAGCATTCATAATGACCGGTGTTCATCCAAAAGCGCTGATCCCACATGACTGGTGTACCAGCTATATTAGATTACAACAGTATACCTACATTTTGTTAAGAATTAAGAGATGGCCGTTTGTGTTCATTTACTTTGAAATATGTCCGTCAACGCAATTATGACGGCTTTGCTACCTGACAAATGAAACGAGGTTTGGAACCTCGGTTGGAACTAAAAATTGTTACCGAGGTTTTTTACACTTGTAAAAAACCTCGGTAACAATTTTTAGTTCTGTATATCTACAGCGAGTACCTAGTACAAGTGTACTAGGTACTCACTGTAAGGATACAGTGTATTTTTTTAATCTCGATATAATATTTGTAAACGATTTCAAAGCTACAACATCAAAAAGGTTTCCATTGAAATTGTTCCGCAAAAGACTTTAAACAATATAATTGGAATCTGCCTTTTACCTGCTCAAAATTATTTCAAGAAACATTGCGGTATATAAAATGGAGGAAAATTGTTGGAGTATAGTCAAAAGCAAAAATATGTATAAGTAGACAGTAATAAATGAATTAATGTAAGGAATGAAATCTATATATGTAGTCTCCTTAGGGAGCGGCCTATCTTTTCGCTCCAAGCCAACCTCACCTGCGCGTGGTGCATAATTCCGAATAACAAACGAGGCGCTGGTAACCGAATAGTGGCGGTATAACCATCACAATTGAAGGCGTAGCTAAATACCACAGGCCTACGACGGGCAGCAGTGTCACGTGAATTTTAGGGTTTAAAAATATGCAGTCAGACTTTTAAAAAAAAAAGCTGGACGTAATGGCTTCCCTACGCCTGATGGAAATCTTAAGAGAAGCCCAAGTCGCTGTGATCTGTCTGTTGCCATCGCCATGCCGTCTCAACCCCCCACGAGCTCCGGAAATCCTACTCACCGACAGAAGCACGACTCGGAGGTCATTTGGTGACGGTATTCTATAAGGTGGAGGTACTTCTCAGATGGGTAGCCCTATTCGAGCAAAGATTCGCTATGCCCTACCTCTCTCCTGAGTTCTGACTGAAACAAAATAGTTATCACTTTTAAACTGATTCAAAATTAGTGATCCTCATTGAAACAACAAAACTGAATCCAGCGGGACCCGGCGAGGTCTATGTCGATACGATTTTCAATCATCCACCCCCTATCTTCGGGGGAACGAATAAAGTATACCATTACCACAAATTTTCGTATGGTACAAGTCAGAAAAGAGTGAAATTTTATTAATTGCAAACTTTACTCTCTCCAGTTAATTTCCACTTTGGTCAAACATAAATACCTAGAGAGATATACCTACTTATTGCAGATTTGACGTATAACCACAGATTAATAAATAGTTACTAAGAGAGGTAGGGCATAGCGAATTTTCGCTCGAATTGAGCCGCCCGTCCGGGGAAGGACCTCCACCCTATAGAATACCGCAGTCAAATGACCTCTGGGTCGTGTTTCTGCCGGTAAGTAGGGTTTCCGGAGCTCGTGGGGGATTAGGGTTGGGCCGGCATGGCGGTGGCAACTGACCAGTTACTAGCCCGTTAGTCACAGCGCCTTGGGTTTCTCTTTCGCTTTCCATCAGGCGTAGGGAAGCCATTATGTCGAGGCACTATAAAAAAACGGTATAGCTTTGTATCTAACAAAGATATACTGACGTACAGTTAGGCGGTCTTATCACTTTAAGCGATCTCTTCCAGATATGTAATCAAAAGAATCATCATCATCAGCCTATCGCAGTTCACAGCTGGACATAGACTTCCCCTCTTGTTCGCCACTTTGGTCAAATATCTGGAGGTTTTATCATAATCGCCACGCCGGGCAGGCGGGTTGGCGATCGCAGGGCGTAGCTTCTCGCTCCGGTGACGCTACTGCCCGTCATCGGCCTGTGGTATTTAGCTACGCCTTTAATTATGATGGCTATACCGCCATCAGACATTCGCCAGCGCCTCGTTTGTTATTCGGCAGGATTCGGCAGGTGGCTTAGAGCCAAAAAATATAAGGTCGCTCCCTTATAAACCCGCTAGAATCTTATAACTTCCAGAGTTATTAAAGAATTTCAACGACTGCCCTCACTCAAATCTAATTCAGGGGATATCCTTCAAAATCCTTAAAGAAATGAAAAGGTGGGAATATTCGAACGCACACTGTAATTGAATGATTTTTATCACAATATTATTCCTTCGGCACTCCGTAGAGGAACGAATTTCCTATTAATATTGAATGTTATTTGTGTGGTGTTCCTATGTTCTTTTGTAACCATTTTTAGATATATTTCTAGGCATATATGTGTCAAACTTAGAGCCGTGGTAGCCTAATGGTAAGATCGTCGCTTCACACACGTGAGGTCGTCGGTTCGAATCCGCGCGGGGCACGCACCTCTGGATTTGCAATAAAATCTATGTGCGGAATTATACCACTCTCTCCAGCCTCTCCAGCTTGGCGGTGAAGGAAAACATCGTAAGGAAACCTGCACATCCAGTTTAATTCTGAATGTGTAACCATGATCCAAATTTGTCTGGTTCCCCTTTCTGAGGGTTACGAAGGTCAGATGGCAGTCGCTTCAATGTAATAACCAGACTCGCTAAATTTAGGATCATGGTCAAAGCGGACCCTGGGCCTAGAGGCACAAACCGGGACAACGCTAAGGAGATGATAATGATATGTGTCAAACTTGTAAGCTATACTGTTACTTTGTTTTTTTTCATACAAACTACATATGAACTACGCCACCTCACTCTTTCTCTCTGGCAATTCCTTACCAAAAAGTTGTCTAGAAGAGACTTCTATAGCGATATGACCGCCTAAATTTTACAATGGATGTATAAGTAGACTAGACAAAGTTGCCTAGTCTTCACTACGCCTAATTTTAAGCGGAAAAGAAGCCCAAGTCCCAACTCGCCGGCAGAAACACGACCCGAAGGTCAATTATCTGCGGTATTCATTAGGAAGGAGGTACATCCCCAGGCGAAGCGGCTCAGTGAGGATTTCTGAGCAAAGAAATCCATCCTATGTGGTTGCCATAGGCATCACAGCAGGTCCAATAAAATTGTAAAGTGATTGGTCAGTTGCTATGCAAATGCTATGCAAGTGACAGGTCAAAAAGAACCAATCATGAACCAATCCTGTGGATTTATTTTTTCAGAAAACCCTCATTCGAGGAAGGATGGCTATGCCTTACCTCTCTTAAAAGGTATGGAAAAAGCCTTAAAAATTAAATACCTATAACTTTTTTTATAGTAGCTTGACATAATGGCTTCCCTATGCTTGATGGAAAGCGAAAGAGAAGCCCAAATCGCTGTGACAACGGGCAAGTAACTGGTCAGTAACCTGTCAGTTGCCACCGCCATGCCGGCTCAATCCTAATCCCCCACCATCTCCGGAACTTCCACGAATCCATTTGGCTGCAGTATTCTAGCGGGTGGAGGACCTTCCCCGGACGGGCTTCCAACTTGAGCGAAGATTGATGCTCTACCTCTCTTAAAACAAGATTGCATAAAAGGATGCAAGAAATAAGTAAATTATAAACATGACTGACATGCACCTTATATTAATCCAAATAAATTAGTCACCACGCGGATACATTTGCCCAGAGTTAGAAGCTGTGGCTCAAATTAGGTCATTATAATTTATCCTAGTTATACTCATCAAAAACCGATGGGTTTTACCATCAAATAATTACTCAGAAGCAGCTTTGAGTCATAATTGCAATCTACACTAATATTATAAAGAGGAAAGATTTGTATTTTTGTATGTAACGAATAAACTCAAAAAGTACTGGACCGATTTTAATAATTCTTTTTTTATTAGAAAGCTACATCATCACTGAGTAACATAGGCTATATTTAGTTCCCTGAAGCGAAGCGAGGCCGGGTCGCTAGTTGCAACATAATGACGTATACTATAACCATTTATGTGCCTTATTGTAAAGAGCGACTCATTATCTTTTAAATTTCACTCCAAGTAAACCTCACCTGCATCCTGCCGAATAACAAACGAGGATCTGGCAACCGAATAATGGCGGTTGTAGGCGTAGGTAAGTCAATAATAATAATAATAAATAACCCAAGACATGCCACGCTGGGCCACACAACGCCACCTAGCCCCAAACTAAGCTGAAGCTTGTACTATGGGTACTAGACAACTGATAAAGTTACTTAAATAATTTTTTTGTAAATAAATACATATTATACATAGAAAACACCCAGACCAATACAAACAGACATGTTCATGAACACAAATGTTTGTACTGTGGAATCGAACCCACGACCCTTGGCTCAGAGGGCAGAGGTCACTACCAAATGAGCCACCGAGCCTGTCAAATATCACAGGACATCATCATCAGCCTATTGCAGTCCACTGTTGGACCCTGGACATAGGCCTCTCTAGTTGTTTGCCACTTAGGGCAAACATCTGGTGGACATACCCATAATCGTCACGCTGGGCTGGCAGGTTGGCGATCGTAGGGCATAACTGCTTCTCATCGTCGGTCTGTGCTATTTAGCTACGTCTTCAATTGTAATGGTTATACCGCCACCAGTCGGTTGCCAGCGCCTTTGTTATTCGGCAGGATGCACCACGGACAAGTGTGGTTAGCTTGGAACTTGGAATTAAAAGATCTAATCTAAGTGAGGTAGGGCATAGCGAATCTTCGCTCAAACTGAGCCGCCCGTCCGGGGAAGGACCTCCACCCTGTAGAATACCGCAGTCAAATGACCTCTGGGTCGTGTTTCTGCCGGTGAGTAGGGTTTCCGGAGCTCGTGGGGGGTTAGGGTTGGGCCGGCATGGAGGTGGCAACTGACAGGTAACTGACCAGTTACTTGCCAGTTGTCACAGCGACTTGGGCTTCTCTTTCGCTTTCCATCAGGCGTAGGGAAGCCATTATGTCGAGCCACTATAAAAAAAAAAAGATGATAAGCAGCGTCCTTATATCCCAGCAGACGGTAGAACTATTTAATTCCCCTAAATTTCTCTTTGACACGAAGATTTTTAGAAAGCCTACATGCCAATACAAAGGATACACGAAAACAAAGTGCTCCTCGCATGTGGCTGCATTTCAGTAGCAGGCCACTACATCGCCCGTTCATAATGTAACTGTGCCCAGGGTGTGTTTTAGCGAGGAATGCACATTATCTAATTTGTGATTAGCGGCCGATGGGAATACAGACTGGTAGCTTGTGCAGCAAACTGAAATTTCGTGCATACTTTGTAAAATCCATCTTTCGCTAAAGAATCACACGTGCTGGTCTACGTTATCATAGTTTACAATCATCATCATCATCATCAGCCCGCATCAGTCCAATGCTGGACATAGGCCTCTCCTAATGTTCGCTACTTTGATCGATCTTGGGCTTCTTCGCGTACAATAAAGTTCGACAATTCCTTTCTTCACCGTGTCGTAACGTAATATTTTTAAACGATTTCAAAAAAGGTTCTAATTATGTTTATCCCCTATAGAATACCGCAGTCAAATGACCTCTGGGTCGTGTTTCTGCCGGTGAGTAGGGTTTCCGGAGCTCGTGGGGGTTAGGGTTGGGCCGGCATGGCGGTGGCAACTGACAGGTAACTGACCAGTTACTTGCCCGTTGTCACAGCGACTTGGGCTTCTCTTTCGCTTTCCATCAGGTGTAGGGAAGCCATTATGTCGAGCCACTATAAAAAAAAAAAAAAAAAAAAATGTCCCCCATTAAGTATTTGTCCACCACTGGTGGACATCGGGAAAAAAATTTGCTATATTCCCCAGTGGGGGACAACGCTAATGAAATCCTCCCATTGGGCCCTCGGTGGTGAGGAGCTCGGTGGCGCCGCGGTCTTGTTCGCTTAACAATGATCGCAAAGTTGTGCAACCATTGGCGCGGTCAATCCGATGTTGGTGACCAAAATTTGACACCGATTTCCTCCGTGCTTCGGAAGGCACGTTAAGCTGTTGGTTCCGGGTGCTATCTTTACCAACTCAGATAGCAGTCGTTACATCATATCAGAGATGATGATAACTCTGACGCTTAACTGGGAATGGGTATAGCTTACCGTAAGTGTTGCGGAGGTCTGATGGCAGTCGCTCTGTGTAAAAGCTTAGCCCTCGCCAAATCTCTCAGTTTGGGAAGCCGACCCTGAGACAATCGGGAAAAAGGCTAGGATGATGATGTTAGTCATTCTGTCTGTGTGTCCACAACGCGATGCCGAGCGCATTTCACGGTGCATAGTCACAGAGCCCTTGCACACTCTCGACGCGTAATTTAATGCGCTAACGTGTTTGCTATACCCTCCGCTGGCTAGGGGCAAACACTACCATAATAGATATTAGCTACTCTATGAACAATATATTTTTAGCTAACATAGTCACTGTTTCAATGAGGGTATTCCTTTGAGGACTAATAGATTTTGCAGCAGGGAATATGCATCAACATTTCGTGTATTTACTTTTTTTATTGTAAAGTAGACAAGAGAAGGCAAGAGTATGCTATATGAAGAAGGATGTTATAGAGCGATCCATCATCTTTTCACTCCAAGCCGGCGTCACCCTACCGTAGTGCATCCTGCTGAATAACAGACGTGGCTCTGGTAACCGACTGGTGGCGGTATAACCATCACAATTGAAGGCTTAGCTAAATACCACAGGCAGATGGCGGGCGTACCTAACCCGCCTCTCCAGATGTTTGCCAAGTGGCGAATAACTGGAGATGCGTCCGATCTACAAACCCGAGAAAGACGATGGCTGTACAAAGCCAGCAAAAAACAAACAAAGTAATCAGAGAAGATACAGCAGTTGTTTGAATGCCTATTACCGCACCACATTATAGTTTTCTGGCACGCCCATTGGTTGACTGGTAGAGAATGCCACATGGCATTAAGTCCGCCATTTGTACCTTCTACGTGCAATAAAGTTTAAATGAACAAAAAAGCAAATGAAAGACATGAATCTTCATTTTCATTGTTTTCTCGACATTTTAAGCTAGTTTGGTCAACCGAACTATTCAGTTCACAAAAGACTAAAAATATTAATATCATTCATTGGTATCCAAAATGTCCACAATGCAGTCTGGTATCAAGTTACTCATTGTAAGCTCCCAAGTTACCAGAATATTTCCGTCAACTTTCCGAGTAACAGAGCACCCGACTCAAGTAATTAAAACTCATTAAGTATCGCATATCGGTATCAAATCATTATACGACTCAACTTCGTCTTGTTCGCATGTTAATTGCTGAATCAGTAATTTTATGCAAATATATCATCCATTAATACCGTATGGGGACAAATTAACTTTCAACTTGGGATTAATTTGAATAACGCGTTGTCGAAGTAATGATTCACTTAGATTCCTACCTGACCTTTTAATTAGTCATCAGAATTTTCTGTGCGGTGACGGAATAAGCAGCAGTGGGTGTAAGGGGCGACATATTATTATCTTTTCGCTCCAAGCCAACCTCATCTGCCCGTGGTGCATCCTGCCGAATAACAAACGAGGCGCTGGCAACCGACTGGTGGCCGTATAACCATCACAATTGAAGGCGTAGTTGAATACCACAGGCCGATGGCGGGCAGCAGCGTCACTGGAGCGAAAAGCTACGCCCTGCGATCGACCGACTACTACAACCCACCTGCCCAGCGTGGCGATTTTGGGTATATTCTCTAGATGTTTGCCTTAAGTTATTATTGACAAGCTCGATGGCTCATTTGATAGTGCCCTCTGCCTTCTGAGCCAAGAGTTGTGGGTTCGATCCCCGCACAGTACAAACATTTGTGTGCATGAACATGTCTGTTTGTATTGGTCTGGGTGTTTTCTATGTATATGTATTTATTTACAAAAAAAAAAGTATCTAAGTAAGTTTATCAGTTGTCTAGTACCCATAGTGCAAGCTTCGGCTTAGTTTGGGGCTAGATGGCGATGTGTGGCCCAGCGTGGCATGTCTTGGTATATTTATTTATATTTATTTATATTTATTTATTTAAGTGGCGAACTACTGGAGAAGCCTTTGTCCAGCTGTGAACTGCGATAGGCTGATGATGATGATGATGAGGTTCAAATACAGCAACAAACATTCGGCACTTTAAATTAACCCCTAATACAATTCCATCAGAAACATTTGTTCTTTATTTTTCACAGTGAAGCAAGGAAACTGTTTGCATAATTCAAAGAATGTCCAAATTTGTGAAAATGCAAATTTTTATTTTTCGCGAGAATTTCACAAAGGCAGGCGCAAAATGTACCTAAGTAGTTCAATACTGTTGACAACGGTAGATGTGATATGGATAAGGTTTACCACCAAAAATGAAGGTAGAACCTTCAAGAAACGAAACGAGCGTATTCATATTTAACAGGCTGGCAGCGATCCTAAACTCTATTAAGAGTTGCGGGTTTCCATGAGCGGTGTCGACTTACCATCAGACATCACATTTGCTCGTCTGCCGCTTTTGCGCATAAAAAAAATACAAATATATACTTATAAAGAAAAAGTATCAAAGTAAGTTTATTAGTTGTCTAGTACTAGTACAAGCTTTGGCTTAGTTTGGGGCTAGACGGCGATGTGTGGCCCAGCGTGGCATGTCTTGGGTTATTTATTTATTATTATTAATATAAAATAAACAAGCACACATATTTTCAATTTAATAACGTAGTATTCACATAATACTTCCTTGAATTTTATTTTCTAAGTTATATTTAGTGTTTAATACATCCCGTTAGTTAGGTCAGTTGACTATTTTATTATTTTCCTTGTTATGGGTTTCATAATACATGGGAAATAACCCTGATTTAATTAGTCATTACATGGTCATTACATATTGCTGCAACTTGAGAAATATCCATGTTATTACACGGGTATCACACAAGTACCCATGTTATTACAAGAATATTTGAAGAAAACTGTAGTTTCCTACGTTTAATTTTTTTTTATAGTGGCTCGACATAATGGCTTCTCTACGCCTGATGGAAAGCGAAAGAGAAGCTCAAGTCGCTGTGACAACGGGCAAGTAACTGGTCAGTTACCTAACTCAGTTGCCACCGCTATGCCGGCCCAACCCTAACCCACCACACCGGCAGGAACACGACCTAGAGATCATTTGACTGCGGTCTTCTATAGGGTGGAGGTCTTTTCCCGGACGGTCGGCTCAATTCGAGCGAAGATTCGCTATGCCCTACTTCTCTTAAAGATTTAGAGGTCAAAGTAAAAAATAACCACCAACCTCGTATTAAAACAAGGATCTATCTATCACATAAACCGCGAAAATCGGTCCCGTATCAACGCTGCATCAGATTAGGCGAACTTTTTGTCGATACTGTCATGTCCATAATATTCCTTACTGGGTAAATATCGGGATGTAATTTATCAAAGTCAAGGCATGCCCCACTAGGCGTTAATTAGGGTCTTTGCAGACGACCGACTGAGGTTACGAACTTACGACTAAAGTTAATTTACTCAATTATAATCTCTAAAATGATAATAGTAAACTTACCATATAAACCAGCGCCGCGGCGCTTGCGTCACGGCTAATGCTGAGTGGTCACCCTTTTGGTGCATTACCCTATAGTGTATGTGTTACTATGTTAGATGTGCCTATACCTACACACGTTTTATACCTTTATGTTGCTGTTAAAATTGGCATGTATTGTTATGCACTAAATAAATGTTTTTTCTTTCTTTCTTTCTTTCTTTTCATATATTGGGATGTAAGGGAGCGACCTATCATCTTTTCGCTCCAAGCCAACCTCACTTGCCCGCGGTGCATCCTGCCGAATAACAAACGAGGCGCTGGCAACCGACTTGTGGCGGTATAATCACAATTGGAGGTGCAGCTAAATACCACAGACCGATGACGGGCAGCTACGTCTCCGGAGTGAGAAGCTAGGCCCGCATCGCCAACCCGCCTGCTCAGCGTGGCGATTATGGGTTTATCCTCCAGATGTTTGCCTTAAGTGGCGAATAGCTGGAGAGGCCTATGTCCAGCAGTGGACTGCAATAACTAGCTGTGCCCGCTACTTCGTCCGCGTGGAATAGAGTTTCATCCCCTATTTTATTTTCTAGGGGTTAGATTTGATCAAAATCCTTTATGCTGATAAAGATAGAGATAAAGGATGTCTACGTTATTACATCTACCTGCATGCCAAATTTCAGTCCGATCCGTCCCGTGGTTTGGGCTGTGCGTTGATAGATCACTATGTTAGTCTTTAAATTATATATGTCACTGGAAAATAGCAAGAATCGTAAGTTGATCAATTACCTAGGTAGTTGATTAACTTCCGGAAAATAATAAACGGCAGTTGAAATGTATTATTTAACGTATGTATTTTAGTAAATTGATCATTTTACGGGGTCTTGCCGTAAAATCATCCGACGAAGGTGAGGTGAACGTTCATTGGTTCAATGGCTCACGTGGCGTTATCCCGGCAACCAATCAGGGAACAGTGTATTAAGTTACGGGTAATAGTGCACCGTTAAATAGTACATTGAGCAACGATTGGCCCATTTGAGGACGATTTTACTTGTGTCAAAATCGTAAATTATTAAATGACTGTCAGGCTACCGTAAATTGATCAACTAACTGAAATCCATTGCGTTAAATAATACATTTCAACTACCGTTTGTTATTTTCCGAAAGTTAATCAACCAACTAGGAAATTGATCAACTTACGATTCTTGCTATTTTCCGGTGACATATATATTTGTCTGACGTCTACTCACACGTTATGGCGTTTTGAAAGCCACGTCACGGCTACGTTATATAACGATATAATACTGCAGGTTTATTATGAAGCATATTTATTCACTAACCAAGAATATTTGTTAGAAATTTGTGAGCAAGTCACGAAGGAGTTGGTATTGAAATAAGAGTTCACTTTGATAATAATGAAATAAGTCTTTAAACAGACTCCGTACCCAGGTTAGATAGATAGATAGATATTCTTTATTGCAAATCAAACAGTTTACTTAAAACTATATAAGAAAAGGGAATAAAACTATAAAAGAAGAGGTTCTAAATCAGAACATGCTGATACTTAGTTGTCTTTTTTGTGATACGGTACCCTAAAAGGCTAGAATCCGGCTTCCATCGAACAATCGATAATGCTACATCGGATATCAATTTAGCAACATTCGCTTATAAAAAAACGCTCGCAAGACGAATGCAAATCACAAGCTCAGCCCTCGAAATGTGCTGACGGCCGACTGCTCAGTTAACGTCGCTTGAAATGGCTGAATGAAGGCTTCGGAAGTGAAAAATTAAACAGTTTCATTCATTCATTCATTCAGAGTCTCTTACAAGCTGACAGATAAATATCCAAAACGCTTGCAAGATTTATATAAAAATAACACAATTACATTATAATGATGTGCTTCTCAAATTAATAAATATACAGAAATTATATCAGTCAAAACATTATTATAAAGTGGTATGTCATCTTAGATTATATAATATGTAATAAAATTAAAATGAAATAGAAAGTCAACATTAATTAGTCATTTAAAATTGCATGGAATTTAATAAGTAAATGCCCTAGTCTATCGGCAAATAGGTCAAGATCTTGGTGCTGAGCAAGTATGTCCCCAATAGCGTTAATTGTAGGTAGAGAACATAGAATTGTATTAAGAACAGCTTAATTTCATTTGGAAGCGTAATCGTGTATTATAGGCTCATTAAGGGATGTAACCTATCACCTTTTCGCTCCAAGGCACAAAAACAAAACTACTGTCTAGATCTCATTCAAACCAATGTTCGTTAGTAGTTTGCATAGTAATACACATCATTTTTTTTTTCAGTTTTATCGTGCCTGTATTTTAGAAGTTTCCGTAACTTCTGGGAGGGGGGTACACATTTTACCACTTTGGGAGAGTCTCTCGCAGAAATTATTTGCTTTAGGAAAAATATAAAATACTTTAGATGTTTGAAACTTTAACATCATTTTGAAATACCTATCTATAGATATGTTATGGACCAAGTGATTAATGCGGGCATTATTTATAATGCTCGGGCATTATGAATAATGTCAAGCTCTATTGGGCAAAATGATAGTAACTATCTAAACTTCATTATTTATCATATTGCCCGGTCATTATTGCACTGCTACTTGACAATTGGGCAATTTGATAATAAAGCAAGGAGTGACGCGCGCGTAACTAATCACTTATTCGGAGATCGCTGCATCCGCTAAAATATGTTTTTGTTTAGTTTTACATACGATGTTTGCCGAAGGGACTTATTAACGTGGTGCAACTGTACATAACTGTAGTGTAGTAGCTATATTATTTTGATCTATCACGTTTTAACAAATACAAATTAGAATTTAATGTCGTATTGGCCAACAATCGCGTGTATGGCAGCCCCCTTGAATATTTTTTTTTTATGTTTTTAATATTGGTTGCAACATCATCATGTTTTTATAGCGAACAGATATACATAATTTGAAAACTTATAGGGTTCCGTTTTCACCCTTTAGGTACTTCCATACCTTATAAAAATTTAATGGCTAACGTCCGTTATATCACACCAGTGGCCCAGTTATCCTGTACACAGGGCCTGTCAATTAAATAATAGCCCTATAACTTAGTTCCCATCATTATGCAATAGTGCTGCATTTGCCGTGTATTAACTAAGTGCGTAATCTTGGAGCAATCAGAAATTATGTATATGGCCTGAGTATCACATACACATATTAAATTATCTCAAGGAGTTGGGCCTGTGCCCCCACGCGTGCCTTACAGAGGACCAGGAGGGGTAACACTCCAAATGGAGACTGCGATATAGTTATTAAATATGTTTTTATCACTCTGCCCAAAAGGTGATAAACAAAATTCATAATGCCCGGTCAATTTGATTATTTTAATAATTATTATCAAATTGCCTTCTCTTATTGGCCATTTATCACAATGCCCGGGCATTATATATAATGCTCCATTTATCACTTGGTCCATAACAGATACACCACACGTGTAGGTTTGATGAAAAAGAACATTTTGGAGTTTCAGTTGTACCTGTGGGGACCCCAAAAAATTTAATTTTTTTCTGATTTTATTTTAAAAACTTGATGCAGATTACAGAATACATACGTTACGCACCAAATTTCAATAATGTAGCTCTTATAGTTTCGGAATAAAATGACTGTGACAAACGGCGTACAGACAGACAGACACGACGAATCTATAAGGGTCCCGTTTTTGACATTTGGCTACAGAACCCTAAAAATGGGTCTGTTGACCATATGGTCAACGTTTACTTTCATGAGCCATTTCAGGGCACAATCGATGGCAATCTGGCAAACCCAAACGCTCCATAGGATTGCGATGTATGTAGATGTGTTTATATACGCGAATTGGCGTGTAAACTCGGCATTGCCTCGAAATAAGCCCACGACGTGATTGAAATGAAATCACTACGTTATTCGATACCGCGCCGTCTCTATCGTCTTGGGAAAAGCCGGGGGCCAAATTACACTGGTCGTACACACAAACTGTATGAAAACCAGTGGTTGAAGAACTAAGCTTTTTTATGGAATTTTCAGTAATGCATGTAGCTTAGGGATTTTGATAAGGAGTAAGGTAGAATGATTTTGTGAGGGGATACGTCCATTAAGCAAATACGTTTTGATTTATTTCAGATTTGAACTTTTGGTATTGGGTGTTCTGGGAGCCGTTTCCAGATATAGCCGTCAGCCTTACCTATTAGGTATGCCTGGGAAAGAATCATCATCAACAGACTGCAAACGTCCACAGCAGCAACATAGGCATCATCATCATCAGCCCGTGTCAGTCCACTGCTGGACATAGGCCTCTCCTAATGTTCGCCACTTAGGTTGATTTTGGGCTTCCACCATTTGGCCGGCAACGCACCTGTGACTCCCCTGGTGTTGCGGCGTCTATGGGCTGAAGTGACCAGGTGATCTTCAAGCCCGTTTGCCCCCTCTGTCATAAAAATGGTCTAAAATTCCACACATTCCATCTCACAAGTTTTTTATTTTCATATTATTTCTGGTTATGTGTAGTAAATCGTCTATCTATCTATATAGATATAGATATCTATCTGTATAGATATCTATACTTATAATAAATGTACAATACACAATACTATTACAAAGCTAGGTCTGGATTTTTCTGTCTTTAATTTTCTAAACAGGGTAACACCCTGTTATATTTATTTATTTAATCAAATTCAAAGGTTATATTTATTTATTTAATCTTTATTGCACAGTAAATGAGTGTACAAATGGTGGACTTAATGCCACATAGTAGGCATTCTCCACTAGTCAACCATTGGGCTAAGCAGAAACTAGCAATAAATTTGTGGTAAGTTAAAATAAATAACTATGGTTTTTCTAGTGCTCGCATCCTATATACAATGGACGCGAGCCCTCCAAAAATAATAGCTGCTAGGCGTCTGGCGCTACAGCTCTTACTAAACTAAGCCTTACTGACTACACGGTTACATGATGTATATTACTACGATACATGGAGTAGAATACTAAGATACATGACATAGAATAGAATATGAGTGTTTAGTGTTAACGCTAGCCGGGAATAGCCCAGACTTTAGGTCCTACGGGAAAACACAGCGCCACCGCGATGCAAATTGGGACAGCGCCATCTATCGGCTGAGGTTATGCGTCCTGTAGGAACGGCGGGAGTGTAGTGGACGAATTAGAGGTAAATAAAGTAAAAGGCAACTACATATAATATAGCGTCAACAGAAATACATAACTTTGTTGTGGTTCTTAAGATACAATCTGGTGACAGACGGACGGATGGACTAACAGCAACGTGTTATTAATAGGGTTTTTTTTACCCTCTGGTTACGGAAGCGTAAATATAACAAGCAATTACATTTTTTATGTTAAAAATGGGCTTGGGCTTCCTACCGTTTCAATGACCCATCGAAACTGCACAAACTAATTTAAACTTTCGTCCCACGTCTAGAAAATACAAACGGATTTTGTAAAAATATGACGGATTTTTCTGGCAGAAAAATTCGTGAATATCATGTCATTCAGAACCGGCTGACCATGAGTGTCTGGAATACGATAGTAAAGAAAAAAGAAACATGGTATATATTCATATAAATTACCCAAGAAATGCCATACTGTACACGCTTCCAAATCGGTTCACGATTCTCGGAGATAATATGTGGTAACATGCTTAATGTACAACAAAACCGGCCAAGTGCGAGTCGGACTAGCGCACGTAGGGTTTCCCATACATAGAACTCTATGAACTCCATGTTTTTTAATTTTATTTTAAATCATATTGCGGTTTACAGAATACATCTACGCACCAAATATCAATAATGTAGCTCTTATAGTTTCAGAATAAACTGCCTGTGACTTACGGACGGACAGACAGACAGACATGACGAATCTATAAGGGTCCCGTTTTTGCTATTTGGCTACGGAACCCTAAAAAAGATCAGTCAAATTAAGAACCTCCTTTTTGAAGTCGGTTAAAATATGTAGGTACTTTCTATTCCTTAAAACTTTTAATGAGCTAACCACTGAAGTGAATTTCCAATACTTTCCATCATCAACCGCCAAAAACCGTCTCCAGTCATTTAAAATTCCAATAGATATTGTCCTATATCAAACCCTTGGCTTCCCAATAATCAAAGTAAACAAATGCCTCGCCCGGAAGCCATCCATCACATTAATGAGTTCTGCCAATAACAGGACCCAAGGGCGTCGCAGCGTAGGGACCCTTTAGTGGAACATTCGTGTCTTCCCGAAAAATGGAAGTACTTCCTTGAGCTAGATGGCTAATGTTTAAGGAAAGTTGCCAAGTACGCTTGAAATATTCTCATCATCAGTCTATTGCAGTCCACTGTTGGACATAGGCCTCTCCAGTTGGTCGCCACTTAGGGCAAATGTCTGGAGGATATACCCATAATCGCCACGCTGGGCAGCTGGGTTGGCGATCACAGGGCGAAGCTTCTAGCTCCGGTGACGCTGCTGCCCTTCATCGGTCTGTGGCACTTAGCTACGTCTTCAATTGTGATGGTTATACGGCCAGTCGGTTGCCAGCGCCTCGTTTGTTATCCAGCAGGATGCACCACGGGCAGGTGAGTTTGGCTTGGAGCGAGAACATGATAGATCGCCCCCTTACCTACCCAGTGATACCTTACACTGTAATTTTCTAGATTTTGTGCAATAAGGAATAGCAATCTATCTTTAGCTACATATCATTAAATTAGACAGATAAATCATAGTTGCATTTGACTTTATTTACCTCTAATTCATTCAAAATCAAAATACCTTTATTCACATAGACTTGAAATAAGCACTTATGAATCGTCAAGTAAAGAATAATGTAAAAATGTAAGAAATAATGTAAGAATGTGAATAAAAGCAATTTAAAAGAAGCTACCGCCGTGCATAAAAAATAGATAGACAGATATTCTTTATCGAGGTACAAATACGGCGGCCTTATAGCTTTTAGCGATGACAACTATAGGTAGAGGATAATTTATTTTATTTTATTTATTTTTTATTTATTTATTTTCAAAAATCACACTACTAACATTAGGTACAGGTTTCCCCAATGCGATAGTGAAGATTAATTATGTTTTTCCTAAAGTAACTACGTAATATCAGCTGCCTTCTAGTGAAGTTATTTTGTTGTTTGTTGTTTACACATCTTCCAAATGTCATCACTATTACCGTTATAATCTTCTTCTGACACACAACAGTTCAAAATCTGGATGTAATGATATCCACTTGCGCATGATTTCGATTCCATAACATTCCGGTTTTCTACAGTAACAGCAACCGGTATAGTTTCGTGGTCGTCCCTGGGTTTTCCTTTTGTGTCCACAACGGGTATTTCCAGGACTGAAGTTGCAAGGGTCTTGTCACTTGACAAATTCACTTCCGGCTCCATATTTGCTTTCACCAAAGAGTCTAGCTTTGCATCGTCGAAGATAATCATGGGTACATCAATATCTAACTGACCAGGAATCACTTTACAGTGACACGTTGCAAACATTACAAGCACAGCGCAAATGTATATTTTCTCCATTTTTACACAAAAGTTCTGCATAATCTCGTAGATGAAAGACAATTTCTCTGAGGGAAATTTTCACGATTGGTTTTTGTGTTAACTAGATTTTTACTGGATTATTAAGTATTTCACTGGTGTTCACGAAATTAGTTAGATAGACGACTACCTGCGTCTAGGTGATGTTTCGGAATGATATTCAACTGTGTAGTGCCGAATTTATACCTTCTATCGATGTTACGAGTATGAGTAATTAAGCTTCTTCTAATTACTGACTGAGTAATTAGTGACTGCCCTCTGAGCCAAGGAACGGGTTCGATCCCCGCACAGGACAAACATGTTTGTGCATGAATATATCTGTTTGTATTGGCTCCATACCTGTTACTTTTTTATAATAACAGAACATGATAGTGGTAAAAACCTACGCCTGATGAAAAGCAAAAGAGGAGCCCAAGTCACTATGACGGTGGCAACTGACAGGTGACCGATCAGTCACCTGTCAGTTGCCACCGTCATATCAAACCCTAACCCGTGGCTACCGATACCTACCGACAACCCGGAGGTCATTTAGCTGCGGTATTCTATAGAGTGGAGGTCCATCCCCGGACGGGTGGCTTGATTCGAACAATCAATCGCCATGCCCTACATCCTACCTCTCTTGAATTACTTCACTACCTATTATAAAACCATAGTCGCTTTTACTTTCTGTCTGTTTAAATCTTTAAAACTACGCAATGGATTTTGATACGGTTTTTTAATAGATAGAATTTAACAAGATATATTTGCATATACAGGAATAATATTTGCATATAGTATTAGGTGCACCTGTGCGAAGCGGGGGCGGGTCGCTAGTCAAAAAACATAAACGTGGAAGCACAAGGGGAAATACTAAGCAGTAAAATGCACAGGAAATACCCATATCTAGTCATAATAAATATTATGTATTCCAATATGAAACTGGCACAATTCTGATGGAAATACCTCTATTTTTAGGGCGTCATCATCATGATCAGCCTATCGCAGTCCACTGCTGGACATAGGCCTCTCCAGTTGTTCGCTACTTTTGGCCAACACCTGGAGGCTTAACCCATAATCACCACCCTGGGCGTGTTGGCAATCGCATGGCGTCTTTCTTCGGCGACGCTGCTGCCCGTCATCGGCCTGTGGTATTCAGCTAAGCCTTCAATCGTGACGGTTATACCACCACCAGCCGATTACCGAAGCCTCGTTTATTATTCAGCAGGATGCACCACGGGCAGATGAGGGTGGCTTGGAGCGAAAAGGTCGCTCACTTACATCTGTTTTTGATCCACCATTCACGTAAAATGTTTCATATTCTTAAACGCTCCATTATAATTACAAACCGTGTCTAATCCATTATGCAATAGAATTATTAGTATAATACAATACCATAGTGATGACTTGGGAACATTAATTACAGCAAATATTTACATATTACAATAACGTAAAGGAAAACAAAGCTAATTAGTGCATAGAAAATAAATTAATATATTTACGTTGTAAATCATTTCGTAAGGACATCGTGTCGTTAATAGATAATAATGCTTGTGGTCCTCTAAATTGTTTGCTATAATACCTATATGTATGTCGCAGGCAAATTCTTTAATTCGCCCGTATACAAACGGCGTCGGCAGTTTACAAAGACAAATTCGTTATAAAAAATGCCGTACGCCGTATGTAAGATGTCGTTAATTTTCTAATATGCCGAGCTACGTTAGTACAGCCGATTGCAAATTGCCTCGGCATATCGTTCGAATTACCGTTTGTTATATTCCGAAAGTTAATCAACTACCTAGGAAATTGATCAACTTACGATTCTTGCTATTTTCCGGTGACATATATTCTTATATGTTTCAATAACATAATATAAGAATAGTGATGTATTATAAGCTTCGTCACCGCATCTCCCACTTAGCACCACAATCCCATTCGTGCATGTATATAAAGCTAAGTTTAAGTTTAAAGTGACTAAGCACCAGTAGACGCTTGAAAATCAGAGCTGACAGTTTAGCCAGCATCAACAAATTAAATGTAAAAAGTGACAAAGTTAAAAATCGCATTAAAGTCATTGAAGATTCAGCAAACAGTGATTTGCTATAATTTTAAAATGGCGCTAAAAATGTGTTTTTGTGTGTTGCTAATGATAATTGTACACTCAAATTGTGCTATGCTGAGAGAGAAGAATAATGACGGATCATTGATAATATTCGACGATGATGTGTTAAATAATATTATACGCGGAAATATGTATCCCGATAAATCTACTAGAGTTGGCACCATTGACCATGCAACTACAAACAAACCTACCATCGCACCTTTTGATATCAACGATCGTAATATTTTTGACTTTGATGATTGCCCAGATGGTTCATTCAGATATAAAAAATGTTGTATAAAAGACGAAGATTATTACGACTTAGGGAAATATGCAGACCAGTGCAAGGAGAAATAAGATTAAAGCTACTTCGTGTGGAGATGATCTTCTTGTAAACCAACAATCCTCTGCCAAAGATATGTACATTGACTGATAGTTTTGCACTGGCTTACTCATCTCTGTTGAAGGAAACCAGTTTCCTCTACCTGAAAGTTGTCTGGAAGAGATAAGACCACCTAAATTGTACTTTGTGTTTGTTAATAATGTGTTTTTCCTGTAATGTCTGTGTTTTTGTGCAATATAGAGTTTCTATCTATTTATTGATAATGGACTGTAACTATTGGACGCTTAGTTGAAAATTCCTTGGGGAAATTGACTAACGACCGTATTCACAAACGTTACTATGCGTCGTGGGAACGCACAGGTACCCAAAAACGTATAGGATTATGGACACTGTGCGTCCGCGCGTCGCATAGTAACGTTTGTGAATACGGCCGTAAAACTATCAAGAGGAACGAATTCTCTCCCCTTTAAATCCGGATACTTAACTTGTTTTAATTTTAAAAGTTAATTTCCATTTTGTTGTAATATAAAATTAAAGCGTTATTTATGTTTATATGTGTTTTTTTATTGCTGTACTGTTTCTATGTGCGTTGACGTATGTGTTAATTCCGGACTCTGACCGCAGGGAGATTCCTAGTATGACTCTTTCCATACTCCAGCTATCTGCGTCACAATGAATTCGTCATTGAACTTCATAGCATGTTATTTTTTTCATACTATCTCGACATTATGGCTTCCCTACGCCTTATGGAAAGATAAAGGGAGCTCAAGTCGCTGTGACAACGGGCAAGTAACTAGTCACCTGTCTGTTGCCACCGCCATGCCGGCCCAACCCTAACGCCCCACGAGCTCCGGAAACCCTACTCACCGGCAGAAACACGACCCGGAGGTCATTTGGCTGCGGTATTCTATAGGGTGGAGGTCCTCCCCCGGACGGGCGGCTCAATTCGAGCGAAGATTCGCTATGCCCTACCTCTTCTATCAGAATCAACGGGTAAAATTCATGATTTTATGTAACATGTGTTTTTTACATAATAATCCTAGGTACGACATATAGAAGGTCATAGAAGGATCTGACAATATGCCTGCAGCTTCTAAAATGACATGTCAGCTGTCAATCGGAAACAGACCCTATTAGCAGGGAATAGAATTGACTCGCTGAAATAGTGGTCAGCACTACTCACTGTCGAATACCTGTTAGGAGCTAGGGTTGAAACCTTTTTTTTACAGTAGCACGACAAATGGCTTCCGTACGCCTCATAGAAAGCGAAAGAGAAACTCAAGTCGCTGCGACAACGGGCAAGTAACCTGTCAGTTGCCAGCGCCATGCCGACCCAGCTCTAACCCCCACTGCCAATGCAGTACTCACCCCACGAGCTCCGGAAACCCTACTCACCGGCAGAAACACGACCCGGAGGTCATTTGGCTGCGGTATTCTATAGGGTGGAGGTCCATCCCCGGACAGGCGGCTCAATTCGAGCGAAGATTCGCTACACCCTACGTCTCTTTTGTCCCTCGCCACGTACAGAAAATTGATTGGGGGTCCTTAGGAAGGGCAAAGGTTTGAAACCAAAAAAAAATGCATAAAAGTGAAAGAAATGTTTATTCAATTTATGTCACCTTTTACTGTTACCAGAAAGAATAATCGAAACTAATATTAGAAGCAGTTCTGTTTGACCAACTCGCTTGTTACCTGACTATGAATAGGCTACATTTTAATGCGAAAGGGTTGTATTGGGTTCATAAGGGGGGATGAAAAGTTTTATGGCAGAATCATTTTTTTTATTTGTTGCAGACAGCCCTACGTATGGTACGAGATTTGCGGTTCCATGTTTGTTCGTTAGGCCAGGTGTACCATACCATATGCGGGTCAGATTTGAACCAGATGCATATAGAGTATCAACTCTATTGACGTGATAATGAAAAAAAAATTATATTCACTTAATAGTAGCACCCGTATTCACAAACGTTACTATGCGCTGCACGAACGCACAGTTACCCGAAAAGCTATACATCATCATCATCATCACCAGCCTATTGCAGTCCACTGCTGGACATAGGCCTCTCCAGTTGCTCGCCACTCAGGGCAAACATCTGGAGGATATGCCCATAATCGCCACGCTGGGCAGGCGGGTTGGCGATCGCAGGACGTAGCGTCTCGCTCCGATGACGCTGCTGCCCGTCTTCGGCCTGTGGTATTTAGCTACGCCTTCAATTATGATGGTTATACCGCCATCAGTCGGTTACCAGCGCCTCGTTTGTTGTTCGGCAGGATGCGCCACGAGCAGGTAAGGCGAAAAGATGATAGGCCGCTCCCTTACATCCCATTACATACATAGGGAACACTTAAGTGCCGGTCGCCATTGTAAATGGCTTACTTCGCGTATAGTTCATTCGCGTTAAGAAAATAGTGACTCATCACCGACTGCCGGCCAAGCCACATCCCCTAGCCAATTAAAACGCTAGAAATTATAATTTCTAGCGTTAGCCACACCCCCTAGCCAATTAAAACGCTAGAAATTATATTTTCTAGCGTTAGCCACTATATACACATTTCTAGCGTTTTAATTGGCTAGGGGGTGTGGCTTGGCCGGCAGTCGGTGATGAGTCACTATTTTCTTAACGCGAATGAACTAGTGTTGTGCGGAAGTACTTCCACTTATCGTAGGGCGAAGTCTGTTCCTACAACTACATATCTGAATCAGTGCTATGATAGTTATAGTAGTCACTAGTTGTACTGATAGTAGTAGTATACTCGTAATCTGATTGACATGGTTTGCACTCCTTATCGAAGTGAGCGACAGCTTTCTTGGCGACAAACGGCTCGGAAGCGTTGCGACAGCACTCAAACGCAGTCACACACCCCAGCGGCTTGGGTTCCGTGAAGAGCGAACAGATCTTCTTGAGGTACCTGAAAGTATCATCATCATCAGCCTATTGCAGTCCACTGCTGGACATAGGCCTCTCCAGTTGTTCGCCACTTTGGGCAAACATCTGGAGGATATACCTATAATCGCCACGCTGGGCAGGCGGTCGCAGGGCGTAGCTTCTCGCTCCAGGGACGCTGCTGCCCGTCATCTGTCTGTGGTATTTAGCTACGCTTTCAATTGTGATGGTTATACCGCCACCAGTCGGTTGCCAGCGCCTCGTTTGTTATTCGGCAGGATGCACCACGGGCAGGTGAGTGACCTGAAAGTATCATCAATCATTAAGCTTTCAGTACACGTGTTCTCATCTTATATGTTGGGTCTTATAGACAAGGCGTGAAGCGGCTTATGCAGGCCTCATATTGTGATCGATCCGTTGCACTAACCAGGTGTGATGAGGATCGCTTACACTTTTACACTTCGTCGTTTGCTTAACATCAGGCAGGACGCAGTCAACTTTGACGTGCTAATTTAAAAAAAAACTGATATACTGATATATAGTTTCCAGCCGGTAGGTGGTGCGGGGGCACCGCCGCCAGCATTGCACGGACCCCCGTCTTCGACGGATGGGAGTGGGCTCACCCTTCGGACCACTCCCATGACTCCCCCCTAAAGGGGGGAGCCAGTTGGGGCCTGTCATGACCAGGCTGCGTCGGTGATGTCTTGGTGTACATACTAATAGGACCCTCGACACCACCTTTAAGGCGCATGACAAATGGGCCGGGGTATTTTAGTGGGTATTTCCTGCCTCACTTTCATCTTCGAGGCGGGATGAGTCCACATACCCCGCTGCTCCCCCAAGCAGCGGGAATGCATAAATGCATTTTCCCCGGCAAAAAAAAAAGGCAGGACGCAGTCATTTTGACGCGCTAAAAAATTACAGGCGCGATTACGTTGCCCCAGTGTGCCTGTCGACCTAACAATTAAACATCATGGGAAAGTGTGTCTGTCTGTATGTTTTTTCTTTCTTTCACGGCAAAACGGAGCGACGGATTGGAGTGGAGATAGTTGAAAGGATGGAGAGTAACATAGGCTACTTTTTCCCCCTCTCTAACCCCCCACTTCCCTTAAAAGGGGGGTGGATGTTTGTATGGAGCATTCACCCCGAACTTAACGCAAGCGAAGCCCCGGGCAGAAGCCAGTAAAAAATAAATCGACAGCTTTTTCACATCTTTCACGCCTGCCAAGCGTATCTTATGGACGTTTGCCGTAGACGATGCTTTCATCAAGTCAAGTCAAGTCAAAATAATCTTTATTTGTATAGGTTTTAAAAAAAAAACACTTACAAATCGTCGAAGCTACCACCGGTTCGGAAAGCAGCATTCTACCGAGAAGACACCAGCAAGAAACTCGTGTAGTTGCTCTTTTCAACATAGTGTTTACAATATTATCATTACATTTATATTTATATCATCAGGTCGTACCAGGTTGCAGATACTTCGAAGACGGTGCTGTGAGTTCCCAGTTCTATAAGAGGGGTGGTGCCGATGTTCAGCTTCATAAACCGGGATGCTGCGTAGGAAGCCAGGATACCGCCCTGGTTAACGCACTCCTTGAACTGGCCAGGGTCGATTCCTGTCTCGCATAGACAGTACGCACTAGGGTTTCCTGCAAAAAGAAAGATGACAATATAAAGAGACTATCTTCTTCTTCTATACTTATAAGAAATCTGTAGAGAGGTCAATTCTGTACATGATAAATTTTTATCTGTATGTTTGAACGCGCATCGCGCAAATACTACTGCTTGGAATTGAATGCGGTTTTCACTAATGTATTGCTAGAGGTCTAACATAAATGTAGACTCCAATTTATGGAAGTCCGTTTTTTTCTAAACCCGATATCCACGCGTGCGACGCCGCCGGCACAGCTAGTACTTAAAGAAATAAAATTAAAATAACTAAAATAAGGGAGTGACGGATTAGTAAGCTGAAGTGGCAGTAAGCTGGTCACATCAGCCGCAGAACCGTTGGGGTTACCGAGCTCTAGAGTGGAGACCGCGTGTCGGCAAAGGTTTTGTAGGACGCCCTCAGGCCAGGTGGAGTGACGATTTGCGCAGGACGGCTGGCAAGTGCTGGATGCGAGAAGCCCAGGATCGATCAAAGTGGCGAACATTGGGAGAGGCCTATGTCCAGCGGTGGACTGATACAGGCTGTTGATAATGATGATGATGCATCATTATCATAATTATGGGGAGTGACGCATCATCTTCTCGCTCCAAGCCACCCTCACCTGCCCGTGGTGCATTCTGCCAAATAATAAACGAGGCGCTGGCAACTGACTGGTGGCGGTATAACCATCACGATTGAAAGCGTATCTAAATACCACAGGCCGATGACGTGCGCCAACCCGTCTGCTCAGGGTGATGATGGGTGAAGCCTGCAGATGTTTGCCCAAAGTGGCGTTCAGCTGGAGAGGCTTATGTCCTACAGTGGACTACGAAAGCCTGATGATGATAACATGGTATAAAGACTAGAAGATCTAGATCTAGGAGGCTTTTTTTATGCAAGAGGCGGCAGATGAGCATGTGTGACGCCTGATGGTAAGCAGTCGACACCGCTCATGGACACCCTAACCGAGTTTAGGGTTGCTGCCGGCCTTTTAAATATGAATAAGCTCGTTTCTTGAAGGTTCTCAAGTCGTAGCTGTTCGAAAAAACTGTCGCAAGAAGTTGATCCCACAAACCGGGGCGCGAGGCAAGAAGTTCCTCATAAAACGTAAAGTTGAGGATCGCCAGCCATCGAGATTCTTCTAGAATGTGTCTTACCTTCTGCTTCACACTTCAAGTACTGTGCTTGCAAGAATGCGTTCTTACTCATCTCTTTCAAGGCGCACATTTGAGGTATAGAGTACCTCCCACTGCCTACCATGTAGAATTCCATCATGATTTCCCCCCCTATATGGTCGATGATCCACGGAAAAGTGGTTGTGAAGAATTCGCGGTCTTTGAACACATCCCCGTATACTGTTATCATGGGGGTTGCTTTTGCGAAATGCAAAAGGGTGGTTATAATTAGAGGGAGAAGCATGTTGGCTGTTTCGTGCTTCGTCCAAATACTAATCATGGCTGTGGAGTCCAAAGCCATTTATAATGATCACGTTTAGTTTCAAGAATATGAAAGGAATGATTAGTTGAAGAAAATGTTTTGTTCATGTCAGTTGAAGTGGTTCTTTTATTGCAAAAGTTAAAGAGCAACGTTTAATGGAACTATTTTCGGTTTTACCCGACTACCGCAGAAAAGAGGATACGTATATGAGTATGGAACTTCTTGCTGGGTCTGTGTTGCCCGATAGATATTACCTTCATTTGTTCAAGGGAAGAGTGAATTGGTTTTGAGAGAGCGAGCTCCATCGTAGGCTCCTAACGTCTCGACACATCGGGCTTTCTATGGTATGGTATGGTGTAGCTACCAATCTACCTTGAAAATTGCTCATATGTTTGCTTGGGGCATTCTCTACAGCCTGGATAGGTTGACAGATCGGAAGATTACTTTTTTTTTATCGGCTCAGCATAGTGGCTTCCCTCCGCCTGATGGAAAGCAGGAAAGGAAGCCCAAGCCGCTCTGACAACGGGCGGGAAACCATGGTTTCCAGTCAGTCATCACAGCCATACTTATATCTCACGGGGAATAACGAGACCGGCAAAGAGTTCCATAGTTTGGCCGTTAGCACTGTGCTAGTCTATGGAACTTGAACCATATACAGGTGCCTATTTGTTGTTCGGTGCTTACAAATCTGTTAGTTACAATGAGGCATTCCTCTGGAAAGGGTACTTAACACGATTTTTAATTGCTGTCATCGTGTTGTTGACTCATTTTACGCTCACTCACTATACAGAGAGGGAATACCTCAATGTTCGTTATTGCTGTATCTATAAAATATCTTTGTTCTTTTGAATGTTTCTATAGTTATATGCAAAAAGTCTATAAGAGAGGTAGGGCATAGCGAATCTTCGCTCGAATTGAACCGCCCGTCCGGAGAAGGACCTCCATCCTAGAGAATACCGCTGCTGTCCGTCATGGTCCTGTGGTATTTAGCTACGTCTTCAGTTGTGATGGTTATACCGCCACCAGTCGGTCGCCAGCGCCTCGTTTGTTATTCGGCAGGATGCACCACGGGCAGGTGAGGATGGCTTGGAACGGAAAGATAATAGGCTGCTTACATCCCATTAATGCCTCAAACAAGGATTATTCCACCATTTCAGTTTCTTAATACACAGCCTACAAAAAAAGAGCTAGAGCATCTTTTGTTTCATTCTATTCAAGGAAATCCCTTTGTGATTGTTCAAGCGCTACATTCAAATTTAGTTCAAGCCCTTCCTTTCCTAAGGGCGGCGTGAGTCCCACATACCCTGTCACTCCCCTGGGTGGCGGGGATGCGTCAAGGCTTTTTTCCCCGGGTCAAAAAAAAAAAACGGGCAGGTGAGGATGGCTTGGAGCGAACGGATGATGGGCCGCTCCCTTACATCCCTAAGGTACCTACATAAGAAATATTTATTAATGTTATAGGTGACAGGCTACCTTTAAATATTTGAGTAATTTTCAATATCTACAGTATGATAACTATTGTTCGTACTATACGAGTAAGTACGTACATCGTAAAGAAAGGAATGTGTCTATTAATATCAATTTTATTACAACGATACCATACCACAATTACACGTGTTAACAAACCGTATCTACGACCTAAAAACGTGAAAAAAATACCTACTTAATATTTGGGCCAGGTTTCCGAAAACATTTTCATGTAGGTATGCCTCTCTCAATAAGAAACTACTAACTCCATCTAACTTACATCCGGTGAACTATTACGCTACGTCCGTAATACGATAGATGGCGCTACGTGTCACAAAGCAAGTTATTTATAAATTGATTTTTGGCCTATTTTATTGTTAAATGATGAATTAACTTATAAGCCATTGTAAAAATATAACAATTATTGATAACTTATAGCGATATTCTTGCTGCGCTCAGTAAGAATTAACCTTGCTATCTTAATTTCATTGGTCGGTTCAAATTATCCTACTCAATCATACATTTCGATTAATTTTAATCTTTTTAAAATTATGATGTGTTTTTAAGCAATGAAAATATTTTTGTGTATTTTTTTTATAGTAGCTCGACATACTCGCTGCCCTACGACTGATGGAAAGCAAAAGAGAAGCCCAATTCGCTGTCACAACGGGCAATTAGGTAACTGGTCAGTTACCTACCTGTCAGTTTCCACCGCCATGCCGGCCCAACCCTAACCCCCCACGAGCTCCGGAAACCCTACTCACCGGCAGAAACACGACCCGGAGGTCATTTGGCTGCGGTATTCTATAGGGTTCTCCTTCCCTGGACAGGCGGAGATTCGCTATGCCCTACCTCTCATAAGGTTTTGGAGATCTCAGTGAACAATCAATATAAAGTTTTTATTTTTGTCGACATGAATGTAATACTTATTAAAATCATTAGCACACATCTGAAACATCCAAATCCGAATAATCACCGCTGACCCGACTGGGAATCGAATCGATAGTATCTTTTAATAGCTGAGACGCCTCGATCACGAGGATAAGTTACTCTGCCGGTTGCGAGCCTCGTTTGAATGTCCGAGTGTACTTGCCCGCTTTTTATTTGAGAACTAGATGTTTCCAATGGAGAGATATAATGTCCAGTTCGAAGGAATTTTCACGAAGACATGCCACGCTGGGCCACTCAACGTCATTTAGCCCTCAATTAAGTAGAAGCTTGTACTAGACTAGTATACTAGACAACTGAAAAACTTACATAATTTTTTTTTATAAATGAATATATTTTTTATTTTTTCAATACATATTTCATATAGGTACATACAAAACAAACAGACATGTTTATGCACGCAAATGCGGCGGCAATTGTACGGAGCGGGTATCGAACCCACGACCCCATGGTTCAGAAGACAGTGCTTCCAAAACCATTATACCTACAATTTCTTAGAAGCTTGTCTATACTACCTGCCTGCCTCCTTTTTATTTGAGAAAGTGGATGTTTCCAGTGGATATGGTAGGTATTAAGTATGTTCAATTCAAAGGAATTCATAAATAAATAACCCAAGACATGCCACGCTGGGCCACACAGCGCCACCTAGCCCCAAACTTAGCCGAAGCTTGTACTATGGGTACTAGACAACTGATAAACTTACTTAGATACAATTTTTTTTAAATAAATACCTACGTATTATCCATAGAAAACACTCAGACCAATACAAACAGACATGTTCATGAACACAAATGTTTGTAGGTACTGTGCGGGAATCGAACCCACGACCCTTGGCTCAGAGGGCAGAGGTCACTACCAAATGAGCCACCGAGCCTGTCAATTAGTGCGATTTCTGTTTCGTGCAGTCTTCGTTTTCCAGTTATCATGCAAGCGGACTCGCCCTTCTAACGCTCCCGACCTTGACTGAAACAAAACATATTCTGTCTCTCTCGTTAATCGCGCAAATTGCTAATCACACCGATTATCGCATTCGCGTTAAACTTTCGCGCCAATTTATGACAGTTACGGACTTTTGAGAGACGCCATTTTGATAATTACCATCGTGGGGAAATGATGAAAATATACATGTGTAAACATATATACATATACGGTCACGACAATGGGTTGAATTATTAATTGATTGATACAGTCACATACATACGTTTTAATCACAATTTGTTCTTACCTGAAGCTCGAAATTTATTTGAACGCTCTGCTTAAACGTCATAAATTCTGAAACGTCATCCAAAACATTTTCGCTAACGTTAAAAAATACCATAACAAACGCTACCTATAGTACATAACGTTACCATTGTGGCAGCCCTACGTTAGTAGTTTTTGTAAACGTTAGTATTTTTTGTTGCGTATGCATTTCGAACAATGTGTTCCCGAATCGTCAGTCGTTCTCCGCCGCGCATTCCTACCGCACACTTGTACCGCATCTAACTATAATTGTATTTCGTGTATAACTAGATAATATACACATATATTTTTATAAGACTTCGGACTATTATTTACTATCTCATCCATTTAGTAATACCAACCATTAAAAGTCTTAAAGTGGTGACCCCGTACGTTTGTGTTTGAACAGTTTTTTAAATTCATCAAAGTTATTAATTAACGTAAAGTGAAATGAATCCGATCCAGCAACAGCCAGGATCTGCAGCGGTCTTCGAGCAGGCAATCCAATCACCCAGCGACATCATGTCCGTATCCGTACTTTCACGGATACCTGATTTCTGGGAAGACCAGCCACGCGTTTGGTTCTACAGAACGGAAGCCATATTAGCGCCACAGAAACTGGGAGACGACTCACGATTCGACCTGGTTGTATCAAAGTTACCTAAAGAGGTAATATTACAAATCAGTGACTTCTTAGCCAGACCACCCGAATCAAAAAAATATGACGCCTTAAAAGTCAAACTACTCACTCTATACGAGGAATCAAAGACTAGGCAAATAGAAAAGCTTATTGGTGAGATGGAGCTCGGAAATCAAAAACCTTCACAGTTGCTCCATCGCATGAGAAATCTGGCTAGGGATAATATACCTGACGACACTCTTTGCGTGCTCTGGCAAAGTCATTTGCCTGCAACAGTACGAGCAGTCCTCGCCGTCACCGACACTACCGACCTGGACCGTTTGGCAGCCGTGGCAGACAAGGTCGCGGACGTAGCCCGTCCAGCCCATTTATCCGAAGTGTCGCGGACCTCCACCAGCACAAACGACACTGCACTCATAATGGCTGAAATCGCCAAATTAAGCACCCGTATGATGAATTTGGAGCGTGGCAGACCGAGACAGCAGAATTGGAGACAACATCCTCGTCACCGCTCGCGATCGGCCAGCTCGAGCCGAAGTTCCTCGGCGCAGCGCTCACGTCTTGACAGCAGTACAGAAGGTATTTGTTTTTACCACCGAAAATTCAAAAACAAGGCATACAAATGCCTGCAGCCGTGCGCTTGGAAGCAGCCCTTATTCCAGCCGGAAAACTAAAGGGCGAGGCACAGCCGTCGGCGGAGGTTAGTGCCGTCTCGCCTTGCAACCGTCTTTGTGTTACAGACATCAACAGTGGTCTACGATTTTTAGTAGATACAGGTGCCAATGTGTCAGTGTTACCCGTTACGCGTAAAAAGTGTTTTCCTCAGTGCGATAATTATAAATTGTACGCCGCGAACGGTACTGAAATTAAAACATTCGGTATAAAGACACTAGAACTTAATTTAAAGTTACGTAGACCTTACCGTTGGGATTTTGTAATAGCCGACGTAAAACAACCCATCTTAGGTGCAGACTTTCTTACGCATCATAAGTTAATTGTGGATCTCAGTGCACGTAAACTTCGAGATCAGGTGACAGATTTAAATATAATTGGTTCATTAGTCAGTACTAATATGTCTAGTATTAAAACAATTAGTGACGTACATCCTTATAGCGAATTATTAAATAAGTATAAGGAGATTACGAAACCAATGTCATTCCAGGAAAATACAACACCTAATTATTTTTCTTTCAAAGGGGAGGAATGATGTGGCAGCCCTACGTTAGTAGTTTTTGTAAACGTTAGTATTTTTTGTTGCGTATGCATTTCGAACAATGTGTTCCCGAATCGTCAGTCGTTCTCCGCCGCGCATTCCTACCGCACACTTGTACCGCATCTAACTATAATTGTATTTCGTGTATAACTAGATAATATACACATATATTTTTATAAGACTTCGGACTATTATTTACTATCTCATCCATTTAGTAATACCAACCATTAAAAGTCTTAAACCATAATAAATAATAACGTTACCAAAAAAAACGTTCCATTTCGCATTTAAAACGGGAGCGGTCGTAGGACACAAATTGTGTGGAACGGAACACCACCCGCGGGGGCGGAACGCAAATTATGCGGAACGGAAACACGTCACTGTTATGCATATTGGGAAAACATTACCCTTCTTTTGGTACAGTCGGGTAGATACTATATATTGCCCTCCATACACTTGATATAAAACTAGGTATAATAGACATCTGTTGTAAGTTATGTTTGTATATATGGAAGCGACCTATCTTTAAGCCAAACCAACCTTGCCCGTGGTGCATCCTGCCAAACAACAAACGAGTCTCTGGTGTAGCTAAATGCCACAGGCCGATGACGAGCAGTAGCGTCACGGGAGCGAGAAGCTACGCCCTTCGTTCGCCAACGCGCCTGCCCAGCGTGGCTATTATGGGTGAAGCCTCCAGGTGTGTCCTCAAAGTGGCGAACAATTGCAGAGAGCGATAGGCCGATGATGATGATGATGAATCCTAAATTTCGCATAGTGTAGAGTTTCATCGCGTTTTCATGCTAATAACTGGATAATTTGAAATACTGGGTGAATAAAAGGAGCATTCAAGATGACCACACTCAACCTAATGGTAAGCGGTCGTGAGAAAATTGGATAGTAATTAAAAAATCTTCCCACATCTCCCCATTAACCATAAAGTAATCCCAGTATCAGTAGCTAGCAGCTGCCAAAGCCATCAATGTGAAATTCGGACCCCATAAAAACCCCGTTCCGATACATAATCACTTAATCCAGCCCATAAACAATTAGCAGAGATAATGGGCTAGTGTCGGCCGATAATCGATATTAATTCAGGTGACATCAGGCGGATCGATTTAATAGAGTCTGTTCGATGCTCGCTCGTAAATACAGAGATTGGTTTACAAAGGCGCTAGGGTCGCGATGTAACGTGTTTATCGATGTCGATAAAATAACAACTCAGCAAATGTAGTGTACGCCAACACATACGCCACACATACGCCAACGCACCAAGGTCACCGACATAGGTGAACGTATTGCAAAGCTGAAATGGCAATGGACCGGACACATATGCCGCAGGGACGATAACAGGTGGAGCCACCGAGTCCTGCACTGGCGACCTCGTGAAAGAAGTCGAAGCGTAGGCAGACCAGCAGCTAGATGGTCGGACGATATTAGAAAGACGGCAGGGCCGACCTGGACTAGAGACGCCGCATCTAGAACGCTCTGGAATTCCAGAAAGGACGCATATGTTCAGCAGTGGACACATAAGTGCTGAAAAGAAGAGAAGAAGAAGAAATGTAATATAGGACGCCCTCAGGCCAGGTGGAGCGACGATTTGCGCAGGACGGCTGGCAAGTGTTGGATGCGAGAGGCCCAAAATCAATCAAGGTGACGAACATTAGGAGAGGCCTATGTCCAGCAGTGGACTGATACGGGCTGATGATGATGATGATGATAAAATTACTGTTTCATTACAGATCAGTGGGTGCTTTTTTTAGCGCAAGAGGCGGCAGACGAGCAAATGTGATGCCTGATGGTAAGCAGTCGACACCGCAACTCATATCGAGTTCTAGGGTCGCTGCCGGCCTTTTAAATAGGAGTACGCTCGTTTCTTGAAGGCTCCAAGTCGTGACTGTTCGGAAAGACTGTCGCAGAAAGTTCCACAAAACCGATACGTATAGCCAGAATAATCGTACATGTCGGTGGCAACTAACAAGTCATCATCATCAGCCTATTACAGTCATAGGCCTCTCCAATTGTGCTCTACTTTGAGCAAAGACCTGGAGGTTTTACCCATAAACGTTACCCTGTGCAGGTACGTTACCCATCGCAGGCGCAGCTTCTCGCTCCAGTGACGCTGGAGCCCATCATCGGCCTGTGGTATTAAGCTACGCCTTCAATCATGATGGTTATAATATGGTTGCTAGAGCGTTGTTAGTTGTTCGGCAGTATACACCATGAGCCGGTGAGGGTGGCTTGGAGCGAAAAGACAATAGGTCGCTCTCTTACATCCCAATGAAAATGTATTTGGAAATGAAGAATTCCAAACTTGAGATGTTGCCAATCACTCTTTCTTCTCGATGACATATTGATTGTGTGATCGAAAGTCAGCTATGGAAATCGCTCTTTCGTTAGTGGTAAACAAGAAAACAAGTCTACTACAAGCGCAAACAGGTGTCACATTATACGGTTGGCAATAAAAAAACAAAGATAGAACGACTTTATCGACATTTTCTCTGGCAACCCTACAGCAACTTCGAATCGGGGCAAGGTAATGCAAGTATACGAAGGAAAATGTATCTTCATGTTAGTAAGGAGATCAACTTCGCATCCTGCGAGACGCCATTCTGAACACAATTTTAATATGTTTGATGCAAAATATTTTCAAGGGGATATTGCCGTCTGGTAGCAATAAGGTTTCTTTGATTAAGTATTTTTGCTGATAACGTAGTAGGATCATGCATCAGTAGGTGTGGTTTTCGGATTTAGAATAGGAACATCCCATCTTAATCTGAGAGATTTTTAAACCAATTTTTACAGAAAACACTCCGTCGAGGGAGGATCGCTAAAAGCTAAAAAATGAACTATAAGTTGTTTTCTAAGCCTATTTTTTTTCGTTGGCGTTGCTGCTTTATTCAAACTTCTAGTACAGTCAGATTAGTTTGCAAACAATCATCTCGCTCGGATCATCTCCCACTCGAGGCGTCGCATCGACTCCAAAAATCGGCCGTTTCGACGAAACTTTGATTGCTTCTTTTACTTTCGCCTTTCTATTGTCTTCGTACGGTGTTACCAGCTTTGTAACTAATTTCAACAGCTCGTAAGAAAATGGTTAATAGGCCAATCTACTATTTTTTATTTTGGTTCGCTATCGATATATGAACGTACCACGGATTTTCTTCGTGAGACGTACATAATGGAAAGCTCTTTTTTCAGCCATTTGTAGTGTAATTTTTTAATAATTTTCAATTTATTTGTATTAATTACCGTGTAATCAATACAATACCAATACGATGTAATGTGCGTGCTTTGCACCAAATAAACCTAAAAGGTCTATTAATGCTGACAGGTGACAAATCGGTTGCTTGCCCGCTGTTGCGGCGACTTCGGCTTCTCTTTCGCTTTCCATCAGGCGCGGGGAAGCCATTATGTCGAGCTACCTACTATAAAAACAAAAAAAAACTTCTCACAAAAAACTTCTACAGGTCGCGTTTTCCCTTCACTGCTCTGCTTCTATTGATTGTAGCGTGATGAAAAGTATACTATAACCTGCCCAGGAGTATAGTAGAAGTTCAGGAGTTTTTGTTTCTATAACGAATATACAGACATACAGACACATATTAATTTTACTGATTGCTTTTATGGCATCAGTATCGATCACAAATCACCCCCTGATAGTTATTTTCAAAAAATATTTCATGTACAGAATTAACCTCTACAGAGTTTATAAGTATAGATAGAAGAAGATAGATATAGATAATGTTACCCATTTTCGGGGTAATTTTCCAGTCTGGCAACACCAACTTCCGTGTTATGACAGAGGTACTTTGGACAAATTGCCAAAATTCACTGACTTGACAGTGGGAATAGAAGGGACTTAAGTTTTTAAGAAGTTCGGAGTAAGCAAGTTAGAGAGGCGTTCCATTGTTTTTGTAAAGGAAGTACAGTCAGCAGAAAAATGTATGATGCGTTTGCGAATCAGGGAACGTCTATACTGGGTTTTCGTTTGTGCATTAGTACTTCCTTTGAAAAGAAATTCAGCTTTCCATTGAAAAAAGAAGTCGAAGAAGAGATTACGCAAGTTAGTGCTACACGGACCGATCACACAATGACGGACTGCTTAAGTGTCGCTTCACGCCCTTTAAAAGACCCGGGACTATAAAGTAGGAGGGAACACGTGTGCTGGAAGAGAGCTCCACAGCCTCCACAATCTACACAATGCGACACTAGGATCAGATTAATGCCTCATCATCATCATCAGCCTATCGCAGTCCACTGCTGGACATAGGCCTCTCCAGTTGCTCGCCACCTAGGGCAAACATCTGGAGGATATACCCATAATCGCCACGGTGACGCTGCTGCCCGTCATCGGTCTGTGGTATTTAGCTCCGCCTTCAATTGTGATGGTTATACCGCCACCAGTCGGTTGCTAGCGCCTCGTTTGTTATTCAGCAGGATGCACCACGGGCAGGTGAGGTTGGCTTGGAACGGAAAGATGATAGGCCGCTCCCTTACATCCCATTAATGCCTCAAACAAGGATTATTCCACCATTTCAGTTTCTTAATATACAGCCTACAAAAAAAGAGCTAGAACATCTTTTGTTTCATTCTTTTCAAGGAAATCCCTTTATGATTGTTCAAGCGCTAGATAGAAAAGGCTTGCTTTGTTATGCCTAGTAATTTCCTATGACCTAGTTTCATTCCTATATGAGCGTTAAGGAAAAAGGCTTTTTGAAATCTCGCGGAATCCTCGAGCAAAGATTGTCAGTATCAGAGTGGTTAAGCCGTTAATGCATAATGGAGGGATTGTGGGGGCGGGCCGAGCTCGTGGTATTTAGTTCGCGGGGTACCGAATACCACCAGTGGAGTGCTCAAATGGAGGTCCCGGTTTTTCCGGGACTTCACCTAGCCTGAGGGCGTCCTACACTACATTTGCCGAGTCGCGGTCTCCACTCCAGAACTTTACCCCAACTGTTATCTGTTTGGCGGCTGATGTGGCTATCCCACTGCCACTTCAGCTTACTAATCCTTAGATTCTAGATCGCCTTATTTCGGGTCTGATCCCGCAGAGAAACACATAGTCGTTGAGCAACTTTCCGGGTATGTTCTTTTCTTAATTAATTTCTTTAGCAATTTGCCGCTGTGTAATTTCAACCAGTCAATTACATATAAAACAATTCATAATATAAAAACGTGTCAAATGTACCGAAATACAAACCATTAGATAACTTTTCACCCATCCCGTAATAGCATCCGTATAACGAAACGGAAGGGATCGAGTTCTCACATCACTCACAGCGCCGTCGCGGAAATAAGAGGAAGCTCCGTTCGACTCGGAATCGGTTAAATTGAATTGTGAATGGATTGTGTATGTCTTTGTACGGCGGAACAAAACAAGAGTTCACGGGCCAGGGGACTGTATGTTTTTTTTTTATAGTAACACGACATAATGGCTTCCCTACGCCTGATGGAAAGCGAACGAGAAGCCCAAGTCATTGTGACAACGTGCAAATAACTGGTCAGTTACCTGCCAGTTTCCACCGCCTTGCCGGCCCAACACCAACCCCCCACGAGCTCCGGAAACCCTACTCACCGGCAAGAACACGACCCGGAGGTCATTTGGCTGCGGTATTCTATAGGGTGGAGGTCCTTCCCCGGGCGGATGGCTCAACTCGAGCGAAGATTCGCTTTGCCCAACCTCTCTTGCGCCATTAAGACCATTTTAATTATTTTAAAGCGTCCACTACTGTCGGAATTCCCCAATGACAACAATTGTCATTTGGTAGAGTCCCCTAAATGACAGCTTGACAGGCGGATTGATGACCGCAGACCGCAGTAGGTGTTGTACCCAAATGCTTATGCGTTTCCTGACAATCCCTTAGTCGTCTTCTACGATAGCCACAGTCTTTCTTCACGAACAGTCTTTCCAAACAGCTACACGACTTGGGAGCCTTCAAGAAACGAGCGTACTTATATTTAAAAGGCTTACCATCAGGCGTCACATTTGCTGGTCTGCCACCTCTTGCAGAATTAAAAAAAAGTTTTGGGTGAGACCTTCGCTCAGCAGTAAGATGATGCAGAATGATTGGTTGCTCATATGTTGCTTCCCTTTCGATTGGTAGCTACTATGCTGTGCCACTATTTTGACACACCAAAAACAGATTAATATCACAGTTCCTGGCTCTAGGACTATGTCCCCAGGTCCCGTATTACATGTCCTCACGGCACGAGCCGAGTTTTCGCAAAATAAATGCAGCAATTCCGATGTCGTCCCCTTTACCTTCCAATCGCCCCCTTGATTTGTCATAATGGGATATTAAACTCATTTCGTTTGTCTTATGGGATGTAAGCCAACATCACCTGCCCGTGGTGCGTCCTGCCGAATAACAAATGAGGCGCTGGCTACCGACTGGTGGTGATTTAACCAATACAATTGAAGGCGTAGCTAAATACCACAGGCCGATGACGGGCAGAGCGTCACCGGAGCGGGAAGCTACGCCCTGCAATCGCCGACCCGCCTGCCCAGGGTGGCGATTATGGGTATATCCTCCAGATGTTTGCCTAAGTGGTGAACAACTGGAGAGGCCTATGTCCAGCAGTGGACTACGATAGGCTGATGATGATTGTGTAGGTTTGAGCAGCTTACATCCTCAAATATCTCATTTTGACTGAACATAACAAGTTTGTAAATATGTTTCATACATAATGGATAACGTCACGCCTTTCTCCCAGAGGGGTAGGCAGAGACCACGTCCTTCCATCACCAGCCTATTGCAGTCCACTGCTAGACATAGGCCTCTCCAGTTGCTTGCCACTCAGGGCAAACATCTGGAGGATATGCCCATAATCGCCACGCTGGGCAGGCAGGTTGGCGATCGCAGGACGTAGCTTCTCGCTCCGATGACGCTGCTGCCCGTCATCGGCCTGTGGTATTTAGCTACGCCTTCAATTATGATGGTTATACCGCCATTAGTCGGTTGCCAGCGCCTCGTTTGTTGTTCGGCAGGATGCACCACGGGCAGGTGAGGTTGGCTTGGAGCGAAAAGATGAAAGACTGCTCCCTTATATCCCACGTCCTTCCAATTCCTACGATCCTGGCATACAACTTTTGTTCCGTCCACATTTATCAATCTCTACATACATGCTCGTCGGATTATGTTATTTTTTTCTACTTGCACGTGGAATATCCTTCTCGGTCTTCTCCTTCAAACAGATCCATTCACGCTCTCGCTAAGTATATTCTCTTGGTTAATCTACTTTCATCCATCCTCTCTTCATGACCAAACCATCTAAGTATACCTTTCTCAATCCTGTCACTACATCTTCTTGCAAATGTAGAGAATAAAAATACATACCATACATTGAACAAAAGCAATCTAAGTAAGATTTTCATATTTGTTTCCGGTACAAACCACGCGCTACGAACTACCTTACGTTGTTCATGTTTATACAACTGCTGCCAGTGTTGAATATTATACACGCCTGAATAAGGCAACGATACGGTCATAGAGGCAGCGGATAATGTGAAATTTATACTTGTCACCGGAAAATAGCAAGAATCGTAAGTTGATCAATTTCCTAGGTAGTTTATTAACTTTCGGAATATAACAATTTCGAATATACGTGACGTCATCCGCCACGTCGGATCTCTCTGTCTTAGCAATAACTTTAACGCTGTAAAACTCGCTTAATAGAACAGATAATTTAAAAATTCTTCGATATTTATGTATCTGGAAGATAAAAGATCTCAAGGAATCCATAAAAAAAGTCATGCATATTCCCTATTGTAGCTAAGCACAAACAATTTAAAACAATTTGAAAGACGCTTTTCTCCCCACAATGACCAGAGCCGTTCAACTCAACTACTTTGTTTTCCAATTTGTTGTAAAGACGGAGTTAGCGTGGGAAGTTTTAAGTAAACATTTAGCGGAATTGCGCTCTGGAACAAGGGGATGGCCTCGGGACTCGGGCGCGGGTCTAGCACCAGGAACGTTAAGAGGTCCGAAGTTGAGAGTTTGAATGCGGTTGCATTTGGCAAGCTCACTATTGAGATTCTTCGCCCGAAATGAAACAAGTAATGAAATACGCTTCGGAAGTTTTTAGAGTACCTACCTACTATTAGACACTGTTTTATAATCTCAAAGTATTTATTTACTTAACCCAATTACAAACACAAATTCAACTAGAGACTTCAGAGAAAGATATCAAAGTAATAATTGGCGGGAACTCGATGACAGCTGTCAGTGTCACCGTAACGTCAAACGTCAACTGTCAACGTTAGTGCGGTGACTCCTGAACGTGGCGAATAAGTTCGTAGTGGTTGATTATTATTCTCCAAACTTTAAGTTACTGTCATAGTGTATTCATGTTGACTAATGCACTTCACACTTAATTAGGATTTCATATAAGAAAGAAAGAAAAGAAGTTTATTGGAAACAATAATTAAAACACAACATAACATAAAATGTAAGCGACCCATCATCTTTTCGCTCCAAGCCAACCTCACCTGCCCGTGGTGCATCCTGCCGAATAACAAACGAGGCATGAATTATTCGACAAATTATTTTCCGTGCGTAGGTTCCCCAAGATAGAGGGTTTCCTAGTTCGAGGCCCATTGCGAACATCATATTATTATGTAAATGTGTTTTAAGGATATAAACTTACAATTATTATATTACTTGTGTGTTAATCTAATGTGTGATTTCGAAGCCTAACGACATTTTGATTCTATCAACACGTTACACCACTTAACCAACAAGACTACACTTAACTGCACGATGGAATAGATTCCCGCTCCTGTAATTCAGTGGGTGCGTATCACATAATCCCGCAGGACTCGCGCGTCCAACCGCAGCGGCATTCAGCGGGATATTTCGGGAGCTACGAACGTGTGGGACTGGAAACAATATCTTAACTAATATTATAAAGCTGAAGAGTTTGTTTATTTGTTTGAACGCGCTAATCTCAGGAACTACTGGTCCGAATTGAAAAATTCTTTTTGTGTTGAATAGACCATTTATCGAGGAAGGCTTTAGGCTATATAACATCACACTGCAACTATTAGGAGCGAAGAAATAATGGAAAATGTAAAAAAAACGGGGAAAAAATAACTATTCCACGCGGACGAAGTCGCGAGCACAGCTAGTTAGTAAATATCAGACAACCCGTCCTAAAGGAAGATCGAGGAGTGACGGATAAAGGATGCAAATTTAGGGACAAGGAATACAAGTTAAGAGAGTTAGGGCGCAGCGAATCTTCGTTAGAATTGAGGCGCCGGCCGGGGAAGGACCTCCACTCTATAGAATACCGCAGCCAAATGACCTCCGGGTCGTGTTTCTGCCGGTGAGTGGGGTGGCCGGAGCTCGTGAGGGGGCCGGCATGGCGGTGGCAACTGTCAGGTAACTGACCAGTTACACACCCGTTGCCATAGCGACTTGCGCTTCTCTTTCGCTTTCCATCAGGCGTAAGGAAGCCATTATGACGAGTTACTCTATAAAAAAAATTAAACACCAAAGTTACATTTCATACATCCTCGTTACGTGCGGGAGTAAATTATTCATCTGTGAATATCGGATACAGCGCGGATCTGTTCGGCTGCAAGTTTTGTTCAGCGCGCAATGTACGGCAGCGAGTTTTGTTCAGCGCGCAATGTATGGAGTGGTCGATCAAACTGAATGATGGCTTACTGTAACTGAATGTCGGACGATACACCTTCAAACAACGTACTATCTTTAAATATATATAAATCAAAGGTGACTGACTGACTTACGACTGTATTCACAAACGTTACTATGGGGTCGCGCGAACGCACAGATACCTACTTAAAATCCTATTGGGGTTTGGGCACTGTTAGTACGCGCGTCGCATAGTAACGTTTGTGCATACGGCCGATAGTGATCTATCAACGCACAGCCCAAACCACTGGACGGATCGGACTGAAATTTGGCATGCAGGTAGATGTTATGACATAGGCATCCGCTAAGAAAGAATTTTGATCAATTCCACCTGACCTTCATTCTAACTGACCAGTTACTTGCCAGTTGTCACAGCGGCTTGGGCTTCTCTTTCGCTTTCAATCAGGCGCAGGGAAGCCATTATGTCGAGTCAATATGAAAAAAGGCGGATTGGCGATCGCAGGGCGTAGCTTCTCGCTCCGGGGACGCTGCGGTCAGTTAAAACTTAATTTGTTAAGTTGTTAATTATGAAACTAAATAAAAACACATTCTAGTGGAGTAATTTGTATTCAGTCCAGACTCGACCCCAATTAGACGCCTCGTTAATTTGTACGGAACCCGCGGTTGGTACGTGCGTTCCGACTTAACCAATTAGTGGTATAGTTTTTAATGGCTATTCGAAATAAGTAAAGTAAATAAGTTGGTACAATTCACACCAATTTCCTTTTGGTCTCTAGATTTAGAATAGAAAGAAAGAAAATATGTTTATTCAGTGACAAATAATAAGTATGGCTCAATAGTCACCCGTCCGGGGAAGGACCTCCGCCCTATAGAATACCGCAGTCAAATGACCTCTGGGTCGTGTTTCTGCCGGTGAGTAGGGTTTCCGGAGCTCGTAGGGGGTTAGGGTTGGGCCGGCATGGCGGTGGCAACTGACAAGTAACTGACCAGTTACTTGCCCGTTGTCACAGCGACTTGGGCTTCTCTTTCGCTTTCCATCAGGCGTAGTGGTGCCGATGAGCCATTATGTCGAGCCACTATAAAAAAGAAATCAGACTCCCGATGGTATTAATTGTGTAGTTTACCAAAGCGCTAACTAGATGGCGCTGTGCGCAGTTCCATCGCGCAAGCAAAATTTTTCTCAGAAACATGACCCCCGTGAAGTGGAGAGTCAAATCTGAGTGAGCTGGTATAGGAAACACCTTGATCAGCAAGGCGGTTCCCACAGGGCGAGGCTCCGCCATTGCACTGCGGCGGGGTTGACCCTTGAAAATATCCCTAAAGTAGCGTGTATGTGAGCAGGAAGATCTCGGAAATGTAATTTTTGTAAGTGGGGACTGCGTGCGTACGCGCCGTCCCCCTCCTAAACAAAGCAATAAATCAATAATAGTTGACAGATTACTCTATAGTTAATAAAAAGATACAATTTATACATGTCACCGGAAAATAGCAAGAATCGTAAGTCGATCAATTTCCTAGGTAGGTAGTCGATTATCTTTCGGAATATAACAAACGGTAGTTGAAATGTATTATTTAAACGCAATGGATTTCAGTTAGTTAATCAACTTACGGTAGCCTGACAGTCATTTAATAATTTACGATTTTGTCACAAGTAAAATCGTCCTCAAATGGGCCAATGGTTGCTCAATGTACTATTTAACGGTGCACTATTACCCGTAACTTAATACACTGTTCCCTGATTGGTTGCCGCGATAACGCCACGTGAGCCATTGAACCAATCAACGTTCACCTCACCTTCGTCAGATGATTTTACGGCAAGACCCCGTAAAATGATCAATTTACTAAAAAACATACGTTAAATAATACATTTCAACTGCCGTTTATTATTTTCCGGAAGTTAATCAACTACCTAAGAAATTGATCAACTTACGATTCTTGCTATTTTCCGGCGACATACATTTAGAAAAACTAATCCAAAAACATTTTCATGTAAAATGTAGCCAAGACGAGGGCGCAACCACATTGCGTGCACTGTCAAAAAGTTATCAGATGTCATGAAGGGGCCAAGCTGACTATAACTATACACGCCCCAAATTATTCTACAATCACAAACTTAAATCTTTGCCCAAAATATGTGGATGGCCGTATCGCATAATAATGAGGGTAATTTTTTTTTTCGTTTCCACAATAGTTCTTACGAAAGCTCAACGGCCAAGATTAATGTTTTATAATTTTTCTCTTGTTTGTTTGCTAATAGCAGCTTATACTCGCATACCAAATTTCAGCTTCCTAGAACTTCAGGAAGCACCTTAAGAATTTTTTGTTTTATACAAATTGCCATCCCCTAATTTTTAGGTTCGGGGGGTGGGGGGCGGTAAAGTTTAAAGTTTTATATTTTTCCTCTTTCTAAGACTTCAAGAAGTACCTACCCTAAGAATTTTATGTTTCGTACAAATTGCCATCCCCTAATTTTAGGGGTTGGGGGGTAAAGTTTAAGCTTTTATAATTTTTCTTTTGTTTGTATACTAAAATAGCAGCCTACATACCAAATTTCAGCTTTATAAGACTTCAGGAAGTACCCTATAATTTTGATGATCAGTGAGTCAGTCAGTCAGTGACGAAATCGGAGGTTTTTACATGTTAATAAAAACCAAAGTATCAAAGCTACGGTATTCAAACTTTGTATTTAATAAGTGTACTGATGGCATTCTATCTTGAAAATTTTAACTATTTAGCATCATTCAAACCAAAGTTATGAGGGTTCAAAAAAACGGTGAAACCTTTCGAGAAAAGATAGGTAGTGCCCTTGCGCTTCGCTTGGCTCGTCTTGGCGAGGGCACGACCGTGCCCTCAGATTTCACACCTCATTATTTTACTTGTGTTAAGGATAGAAGGGAAAGTTAAAGGAAACGAAGGAAACCGGGCTCAAAAGAGAATTAAAAATATAATATATAAGTAAAAAATTACAGAAAATAAAATGGCACACCGCGCACGACCGCTAGCAAAAAGCAACAGACAGAAATTTATAATAGAAGATGCACGAAAATATTTGAAAATTAAAAAGAAAAAAGTAATATAAGGAGGCTGGCCGCCTTGCGGCCAGTCCGTAACATCCTCCCATTTTTTACAAAAAAAAAAAAAAAAAAAAAAAGAAAGTGGGAGGATGCATTGCGGGGGAGGTGGCAACCCTAATACAAAATATTAAAAATGAAACCTACCTACCTAACCCTAACATGCCTAAACGCGAAGCCGCGACAGATGTCTGACGAGTGAGGGAAGACGAACGATGATTCCGTTGCTCCACGCGAAGTCTTCAGCCAGCGTCAGCACGATGAGGGGTGGTGCTGCTCTACGAAGCGCAGGTCATGTAGTGGCTTGTAGGACTCCTCGCCGCTGCAGTGTCCTCCAATAGTTGCCCGGCTCCGGCCCTGTCCTGGCTTAGCAGATCCGACTTCTCACACCTTGTAGGATCTAAGGCGGTCGGGAGTAGTCTGCTTGTAAACTGAGCCAGGACAGGCAGATATGAGCGGGCGACTCTCAGATAAGGAGATGTGGGACAGGCTCCGCCAGAGGCTGCACCGGCGTCGGGTCGTGTCCCGCGGAGCAGGGCAAGGTATGGCCGGGATAGACGCCGGGGCCCATCGGAGAAGGCAGCTCAGCATCCCACATCAGGCATCGAGGCGTCGGCAGCAGCAAGCGGAGGCGGCGTAGCAACTCGAGAGCAGCACAGCAGGTGTAGCGCAGATGCATGGTGAGACGTGGGGTACGCGTCGTGGAGTATCGTTGAAGGCAGGGGGGGAGGGGGGGGGGGGGGGTTAGCTTAACACGAAACCAAATTAAAAGATTACACACTTAATTAAAACAAACATTGATAAGTTAACATAAGTACAAATTATAAAGTAAACTATTAACATGCACACCTCCACCGTATTTAAGTTAATAAACAAAAGTTAAAATTGAATTATTTATTAAAGTTGCTCAACAGCAATGTGGCAATCAAAAATTATGTAAGTAGAACAATGGTTGCAAAGCAACTACATGAAACTAAATTAAACGAATTATTGTAATGGACTGTATTTTACATAGGTACCCAACAAAAATGAACTCTAACAATTAATAGATTTAATGGTATTTATTACTACGCACCAAAAATACACAAATAAATAATTTGTTAACGCTTACCTAGCTAGTAATATATAATATATATAGCAGGTTTAAAACGACATAATAAGTAGATGATACAATAAAATATAAAATGAATTTTCTAGCTTGAAGCGGATAAATAAAAGTAAATACTTACTCGTAGGTACTAACTAAAAGAAAACACTTTTCCTACGTTCCTACAAACTAAAACATATTATAATAAAATTTTATATACACAAATAATAGACACTACGATTGTTAAGCCTAGTTTTACGTTACACTTTTTATATAAGTTTAGTTCCGCAAGCTACCCCAGAGATGGCGGTGGCTGTACGCTAAACCGCGATAGCATTACGTTTTTCTGTGTACATAAGGGTCTCGGCATTCAATTAATAAATGTCTCCGTTCTGAGTTTGGAGTTTCATTCGATTTCAACTCTTATTGTTTTGGGGTTTTGTACTGAAATGTACAAGGTCCTTCGAGCCGGATGACGGTTTTTGAATGAAGACGCACACAAAGTTCTTGTAAATTTCAAAATTTGAATGTGGAAGCACAAAGTCAATGGAGTGGATTGCCTAACTGAAGTACATTGCTGCCTTACTATCGCTGGTCAACCGAGATTGCTGAATGGACGCCGACTTGTATGGAGGAAGGAGCGATAATACAGACAGCTAAGTACAAAAGTGAAACCGTGAGTACAGTGTTTATTACAAGTGGTAGTTTGGACTTAGAATAGTTTCGCAAAAACCGACGGAACGGGGAACCTATGCCCGATTTCAGAGCGATTTTGTCCAAACACTTAGAAAATTTACGGGAAAAATCACACTGAACTTAGAAAATTTTGGACTCGGTTTCACTTCAATAGTCAATTGCTTCAGTCGTAAAGGTAATATTGAACATACACAAAATGGAGAGAGACTTGCGTGTACTACACGACCTTAAATCGCAGATTGAAAAGGGTTTCACCAACTTCAAGAAATCACCTAAGGAGAGGATAAATGACACATACGTCAGAGCTAGACTTGATGCTTTAGAGAAGCAGTATAAGGATTTCGTTGAGAGACATGAAAGGTTGATAGAGGAGTATGATACAGAGGAGTTAAATCATACAAGCTACGTGCAACAAGACGTTTTTGAGGAAGTGTTCGAAACGTTTTTAGCTTACAAGGTTCTACTTCAAAATTCCCTTTCCAAATTAGAATCCGTGTCAAGACATGTGAGCGATGTTTCACCTAACAGTGCCAATGGAGATTCGGTTCTCAAGTTGCCTAAAATTAAATTGCCAACTTTCAGCGGTAACTATGTTGAGTGGTCATCGTTTCGTGATCTATTTACATCTCTCGTTCACAATAACGCTTCTCTAGACGACGTTCAAAAGCTGCACTATTTGAAAACGCAACTGTCAGGTGAAGCAGAACACCTTATACGTCATGTTCCTATAACTCGTTATAATTATGTAAAGTGCTGGAATATGTTACATGACCGTTATAACAACAAAAGGTACATTTCTTTTTGTATTTTAAAGCGCCTGTTCAGTTTACGTCAGATTGTCACCGAATCATCTAGTGCCCTTAAGGAACTGCTCGACGTAACAACCGATTGCCTACACGAGTTGTCAAACCTAGGCATCGATGTTAGCTCCTGGGATGTTATTGTAATATACATCGTAAGTTCGAAGTTGGACGCCGAGTCACGGAAGCAGTGGGAATTGCAGGTAAGTACCGATTGCAACGATTTGCCAACATTAAATCAATTTGAAGATTTTTTACGCACTCGCTTCCGCGCTTTGGAATTTATTGAACCCAAAATTAAGCCTAAAGTCTCTGTTAACTCTAATTTCTCCAATTTTGCTTCAAATCCAAAAGCTTTGCATGCAACTGCTAGAATTTCTTGCCCACATTGTTCTGAGGAACATAGGTTGTATAATTGTAAAACGTTTGCTAATGAGGATGTTGACAATCGCCGTAGCATTGTCCATACTTTGGGACTGTGCTTCAACTGCCTCGGATACAACCATTCCAACAATGTTTGCCGTGTCTTCACCAAATGCCGTATTTGCAAACGCAAACACCACACTTTATTGCATCCCAAAACCCAATTGGACACATCAGCGTTCACTACGGCCGTTGAAATGAACTCCGCTGACCCTGTGTCGGAGAACGAGACCATAACTAATATTGCCGCTCATTTTTCGACAGGTTTATATAACCAACAAGTATTGTTGGCCACAGCCCTTGTCAAGGCTGAGTCGAAGGATGGGTCGTCTCATGTATTGAGAAGTCTGCTGGATCAAGGTTCCCAGGCTTCATTTGTTTCCGAAGCCGCAGTTAAACTGCTACGGCTAAAGAAGACACCTACCAAATGCATTATAGCAGGTGTCGGTGGCGGACAAGGTGGACTTACCTCTCAATATACGGTAATGCTTAATATTCATTCACTTTGCGAGCCATCGTTCACCATTCAGGTTAGAGCATACGTACTTGGAACTTTAACATCTGTTCTGCCTGAAAGGAAGTTCGCTTTGGTAGACTGGCCTGAGATCCATGATATCGAACTAGCTGATCCAGAATTCAATTCCCCTAACAAAATTGACGTTTTGTTGGGAGCCGAAATATATTGCCATCTCCTTAAAAAAGGATTGATGAAGGGCCCTAAAGGGACCCCAATTGCACAAGAGACTCACCTTGGTTGGATCCTCTCCGGTAGTGTAGAAGATCAGCGGCTGGTTTGTCACAATGCCATCATCAGCATGCATGCGAGTGTAGCTGAAAATGACTTGCTCAAGAATAGATCGGAGCTAGCACCAGAGCCCACTTATTTAAAGACACATCTGACGCACGAAGAGCAGGCACGTGAAGACCATTACGCGGCTACCACTGGAAGATATGACATTGCTACTACAATACAAGGTCTCCAGCCAAGATTCTCCACACACCCTGCAATCAAATATCAAGAGGTGGCAGAAATGAAAGAGATGACAGATGAAGCTGAAAGAGACAAGCCAGATGCCGTATATCTGACGCAACATGCAGTGAATAGGGAGGAACTATGCACTACCAACTCATGGGAGGTTTTTAATGCATCGTGCAAGAGAACAAATGGTGTTCCCTTGAACGATACCCTGATGGTAGGACCCACGCTGCAACCGGATATACGACACATCTCTAATAATTGGCATACTCAGCTCATTCCTGTAACCGCTGATGTCATCACACATAATGACATAAATGACAGTCAATCTAAAACAAAGGCTATTGATTACAAGTTGCTTGAAGAAGATACTCCTCCGCGTACTGCAACCTCGCCGACTGCACCTGAAACAGAAAGAAAAATTATTATCTCCAAGATATTTCGATTATATGATCCTTCAGGCGCATCATGCATGATTACCTCAAGATTGCTCAGGTTGTGGATCGCAGGAATCGCTTGGGATAACGAGTTGCCGCAAAATCTTCTGAAACAGTGGGAATGGTATCGCAGTAAGTTAGTCAATTTCATTAATTTACACAACCCAAGGTGGACTCACACCTCCGTGGATGATGCAAGCGTCATTGACTTACTTGTATTCGGCGACTGTTCCGACGTTGCTTACGCTGTTTCTGCACTTGTAATAAGGAATCCAGTACGTATATGCATGCGCATAAGTCAAAGCTTTTGGTTTTATGGCAAGGTTAAACGCTTACTTCAATGGCACGGTCACAATTGCATTCAGTTACGCAGGTGTATCCCGAAACATGTTCATGGGAGAGCAACTACCTTGCTGAGTTACACCTAGCTAGTCGTTTTCGAGCTCGGGCGTTCAACTTCGAAGTTACCCTTTGCCTGTTTAATGATTATTATTGTAACTGTGTATTTTGTGTCTGTTTTTTGTACTAACCTTGTTTTTATAGTTCGATTGTCATGTCAGAATATTTAATTTATAGCTTGTTTATTTATACTTCAAGACTCTCAAATGCAAAACTTTAGTTACCTGTACTTATAGCAACTGTTTTTATTTTGTAAGACCTATGGATGTTTAGAAATTAATTGCTCATAATTAGCTATCGAATGTAATTTTTGTGTTGTATGCCGATGTACCTTTATGCCTTCATGGTGGGCGGTCAGGAAAAGACGAGTCTTTGGTGGGCGGTATGTTAAGCCTAGTTTTACGTTACACTTTTTATATAAGTTTAGTTCCGCAAGCTACCCCAGAGATGGCGGTGGCTGTACGCTAAACCGCGATAGCATTACGTTTTTCTGTGTACATAAGGGTCTCGGCATTCAATTAATAAATGTCTCCGTTCTGAGTTTGGAGTTTCATTCGATTTCAACTCTTATTGTTTTGGGGTTTTGTACTGAAATGTACAACGATGTCGAACATATTATTATAAACATTGAACCGGAAGTCGTACTAATTTTTTACAAGGTCTACGGAGAAGCCCTCCCGCAGTAGATACCTCAGCGACTCTGACTACTCTATCCGCTCCAGGAAATAGCCTGGTTACACAGCCACGTGGCCATGTCCCCCGTGGAAGGTTGCTATCGACAATAAGCACTAAGTCGCCCACAGCTAGAGGGCTATCGTCGCCGCTGCTGTTAGCACGTCGAGGAATCAGCGTTGGGAGGTATTCTCTAACCCAGCGTTGCCAAAAGACGTCAGCAAGCCTTAACGCCTTTCGCCACGAAGTTCGGCCGTACAAATCGTGCGGCTCTGCTTTTCCAAAATTATTTGCCGTGGATGAAGAACCGAGCAGGAAATGAAATGGAGTTAAGGCTTCCGTGTCATTCGGGTGAACTGAAACATGAGTAAGAGGTCTTGAATTAACAATAGCCTCAGCTTCAGCTAAGAGTGTATAAAGGACTGGCTCCTTAGGAGCCCGCTCTGTTAAAGTAACTTTTAAAGCGCACTTTACGGAACGTACCAGTCGTTCCCAAGCCCCACCCATAGAGGGTGCTGATGGGGATATGAAATGCCATTCTATATTTTGATTAACAGTAAAGTCTTGAACGTCTGGCCCATATAGTTCCCGCATAAATTTTGATGCCCCAACAAAAGCCGTCCCATTATCTGACCAAATCTGATGAGGGATACCTCGACGCGCTACGAACCTACGAAGCGCCATAATAGCGGCATCCGTCGACAGATCATGCACGACTTCTAAATGAATTGCCCGAGTTGTTAGGCATGTATACAAGGCCACGTAGCGCTTCTCGTGCCTCCTACCAACAGTCACCTGAACTGGCCCGAAATAATCCAAGCCTACAAATGAAAATGGGCGGCGATGGTGGGCTAAACGGACTGTAGGGAGATTACCTTCTGGTGGATTTAAAGGCACTGCTTTCCTGATTCGGCAAAACTGGCATGAATAAGCTATGGATCGGACAGTGCTTCGTAACCTCAAAATAAAATACTTCTGCCGAAGCTCATTCACGACAGTTTCGTTATTTGCGTGACCAAGCCGACGATGATAGTATTGAATTAAAAGTTTTACTACCTTATGATCGCCGTTTAAAATTATCGGATAATTTGTTACTCCGATCAAATCTGCAACTACTCCGATGCGGCCTGAGAGTGTCATCAACCCGTCATGCCCGAGGACGACATCAAGCCTTTTGAGCTTACTATGACGGGGCAATGGCTCCCCCAGACGAAGCGATGCCAATTCCTCGGGAAATGAATCCTCTTGACACTGCAATAAAATATGCATTAGAGCGAGATCCATGTCGTAAGCTAATAAAGGTAATAATTTGGTTGCACTAGGTGAACTATAATTACAAACACGCGGCTGTCTAGCGTTTACAATTCGTTCTTTTAAAAGTCTGATAAACTGAAGTGCACGCGCAGTAGCCCGCAAAAATCGTAGCCATTGGCTAAAATGAGATGGCTCGGCAGTTAATGGCTTTTTAATTAACATATTATCCCCCGTATAATATGCACGTAAACGAATTTTGCAACTAGGTTTCAATTCATTGGTATTTAATTCAATATTGTTGGGTTCAATAGGCCATTCCTGATGAGGTGTTTCTAAAAATTCAGGGCCTTTGACCCATCGACAGACGTGCGATATTGCTCCTTGATTACCTCGGGTAGCATCGTCCGCAACATTAAGTTTTGTTGGAACCCAGCGCCATTCGTCTAGCGATGAAAGCTCCAAAATGTCTGCTAAACGGTGCGCGACAAAGGGTAAAAATGTACGGGCGTCGCTACGGAGCCAACCGAGAACATTTTTCGAGTCTGTCCAAAAGAAACGTCGTGTGGGACCGTTTCTATGGCCAATACAGATAGAATCGGCCAACCGAGCTGCAATCATCGCTGCTTGAAGTTCCAGCCTAGGAATAGACACCGGCAACAAGGGAGCCACACGCGTCTTGCTACATATAAATGAAAGTTTTACGTTACCATCGGCGAACACAAAACGCCAAAAGGCGACTGCAACGTACGCGTGCTCGCTTGCGTCGCAAAATACATGCAACTCGCGAGCAGCGAGTTGGCCTTCACCGAAATGATAACGTGGAACGCGAAGTTCCACCGCCGACGACATATCTGAAAGCCAGGAATTCCATTGGTTTAAAAGATCTTGAGGAAGTTCTTGATCCCAATCGACTTTTCTACGCCAAACCCTCTGGAATATAATACGCCCCCTAATCGTAACGGGTGTAAGAATACCGAGCGGGTCAAAAACGCGCATTAAACTAGAAAGCGCTTGGCGTTTAGTAATCTTATCAGAAGCTTTGAACAAAATTTTTAGACTTTCCGCATTAAAACCTATTTGATCCGTAGACGGATACCAAATAAGGCCTAGGGCACGCACACTTTGAGTAAAATGTCCAACTTCAACCTGTTTATTCTCGACACAGTTAAGCTTAAGTTCGGGTGGTAGTAGAGCAAGCGCTTGTGGCTCGTTCGAAACCCAACCACGAACTTCAAAATGTGCTTGCTTATGAACATGGACTATATCTCTAGCTAAGGTAGCTGCCTTCTCAATGTTGTCTATACTACCTATAAAATCGTCCATATACGTATCATGAATAATATTAACGAGTTTGTTAGCATGAGCAGCCTCCGGAAAAATGTTTTTATATTCACCAGCGTTTTTATTCTTAATGTGCAATGCTGTAAAGGGGCTAGAGGCAGCACCAAACATCATTGAAGACATTCGATAAACAGAAATCGGCAAATCGGTAGAGTCCCGCCATAAAAAACGCTGCGCATCTCTATCCTCAGGTCTAATTTTAATCTGAGGAAACATTTCCCTAATATCCGCAGTCATGGCAACTTTTCCTTCACGAAAACGAAACATAATATACAAGAGAGACACTAGTAAGTCAGGTCCTGTTAATAAAATAGAATTCAGGCTGACCCCCTGATAATACGCGGCGGCGTCATGAACGACTCTTAATTTCTCCGGCTTATTAGGGTTAACTACACCAAAATGGGGTAAATACCAAACTCTAGATGAATCAGTAACCGCGTTACAGGGTTCTGCATAACCCTTGTCAAACATAGCTTGAATATTCTGCCTATATTGATCTGCATACATACTGTCTTTAGCAAATCGTCTTTCCAAACTTTTGAATCGAGATAAGGCTAACGGATAACTATTTGGCAAATCAAGATTATCAGACTGCCACAGTAAACCGACCTGAAACTGTCCGTTGGGCAGCCGGCAGGCAGTATCCTCAAGGATTTGCAAGGCGCGCGCATTAACAGTTGACTGTCTTTGTTGTTTAATAATTCCGATTGATTCTAGTTTATAGTTATCCTGAATAAGGCTATCAAACTCGTTAAAATTATCTGACGTCACACAATGATTAATAAATGCCACCGGCCTAGTTCGGCTGGAGGTAAACCCGAAAGCCACCCAACCAAGAGGCGTAAGACAAGCAGCAGGCTGCGTACTAGTGCCTTTACGCAATTCCTCGGCCGTCAACAAATGCCAGTTATCAGTACCAATAATTAATTTTGGCTCAGCTTCTTCGTAAGCAAGAGTCGGCAAAGAAAGATGTTCGATATCTTGTAAACTAACCGACTGACGCGCTATGCCTAAACCGGAAATGGAACGCGCGTTACGTATCCTGTGACGTCTGGAATTATGCTTACCTTTAATAAAGAAATCTACGTATTCGACTTCAGTTAATTTAGACAGCCCGCCCATACAATTTACCTTTATATGCGATTTAGGACCGCCTGCGCCAATGTGCCTAGATACCTCGCTATCTATAAAAGTACTTGACGAACCGTCATCTAAGAGTGCATAGGTCTCCACGGACCCCTTAGGGCCGCTCACAGTGACTGGTATCACCTTAAGAAGCACCTTACGAGCGCCGTCCGACACGGCGTGAGCTACGGTATTACTCGGGGCGGGTACGGTATCCGAATCTGATAAATTAGACGCATTTGCATTATGAGAGCTGACCGACTCGAAATTATGCAACAACTTGTGATGTTTGTATTTACAACCTGCGACTTGACATAAAGAAATAGGACTGCACAATTTATAGATATGTGATCCTTTTTTCAAACACCTAGTACAAACTCTTTGATCGCGTGCCCATTTAAGTCTGCCTGCAACCAAGGAAACCGGGCTCAAAAGAGAATTAAAAATATAATATATAAGTAAAAAATTACAGAAAATAAAATGGCACACCGCGCACGACCGCTAGCAAAAAGCAACAGACAGAAATTTATAATAGAAGATGCACGAAAATATTTGAAAATTAAAAAGAAAAAAGTAATATAAGGAGGCTGGCCGCCTTGCGGCCAGTCCGTAACAACTTGATTGAAGAATTATGTAACAGCGCCATCTAACGAAAACAAGTGGAACTAACATCTACCGAGCAAAATGGTTCGCTACACCGAGTGATTCTGAACATATCTGTGTTCTGAACGCAAGGCTAAAACCTTGTTAGTTGTAAAGCCTTGAAAAAGATAATAGTAGTTATTTCTATTTTAACATTGCGCTCATTACTATAACAATGGTATTCTTTGGTACATCTGCTGGTAACGTTGAGTGGTAAGCACGTAAAAGTCATAAAATAAAAACAACATGTTTTTCTAATAGGCTGTTTCTACATACCTACAAGTAAACGATGAATATTCTATTCTAATCAAATTTGTTCCAGTTAATTACCGGTTAATTCATTTATCCCAAGATTAAGCCGTGAATGACGTAGTTGAAATCAAACTGTAAATATTTTGACTGGCTCTATGGCTCATTTGGTAGTGACTTCTGCCTTCTGAGCCAAGGGTCGTGGGTTCATCACCTGCCCGTGGTGCATCCTGCCGAATAACAAACGAGGCGCTGGCAACCGACTGCTGGCGGTATAACCATTACAATCAATGCGTGGCTAAATACCATGACGGGCAGCAGCGTCACCGGAGCGAGGAGCTACGTCCTGCGATCGCCAACCCGCTTGCCCAGCATAACAATTATGGGTATATCCTCCAGATGTTTGCCCTAAGTGGCGAACAACTGGAGAGGCCTATGTCCAGCAGTGGACTGCAATAGGCTGATGATGATGAACTGACCAGTTACTTGCCCGCTGTGACAACGATTGAGGCTTTTCTTTAGCTTTCCAGCCGGCGTAGGGAAGCCATCATGTCAAGCTAATATAAAAAAATACTGCACCGAAGGGATGCCATCATCATCATCATCAGCCTATTGTAGTCCACTGCTGGACATAGGCCTCTCCAATTGTTCGCCACTTAGGGCAATCATCTGGAGGATGTACCCATAATCGCCACGCTGGGCAGGCGGGTTGGCGATCGCAGGGCGTAGCTTCTCGCTCCGGTGACGCTGCTGCCCGTCATCGGTCTGTGGTATTTAGCTACGCCTTCAATTGTGATGGTTATACCGCCACCAGTCGGTTGCCAGCGCCTCGTTTGTTATTCGGCAGGATGCACCACGTGCAGGTGAGGTTGGCTTGGAGCGAAAAGATGATGGGTCGCTCCCTTACATCCCCAGGGATCCCTTATATCTAGGGATGCCATGGGCTGGTCTTATTATAAATTCGGAAACTACACGTCTATTGCTATTATAATGATTACAATTTAATCACTATCGTACAATAATAGCTAATTAAATGCATTTCTATTCGAATTGCATCAATGCAAAGCGGTTGGTGACCGCAAACCGCGAGGTCTACGCTTTGATTGATATATAGATATGTTAGGTACTATATGTGATTGAAATTGGTAGCATTTAATTCTCGTTCTGGAATTAGGTATAATAAATAAATATCACTGTATCTGGATGTGAGGGAGCGACCTATCATCTTTTCGCTCCAAGCCAACCTCATCTGCTCATGGTGCATCCAGCCGAATAACAAACGAGGCGCTGGCAACCGACTGGTGGCGGTATAACCATCATAATTGAAGAAGCTAAATAGCACAGGCCGATAACCGATGGCGTCATCAGAGCGAGAAGCTACGCTCTACGATCGCCAACCCACCTGCCCAGCTTATCTATGGATGGGTATATCCTCAAGAAGTTTGCTCTAAGTGGCGAACAACTGGAGAGGCCTATGTCCAACAGTGGACTGCAATAGGCTGTTGATGTCGATGACAGTTAATAGCTAGCAGAGGTATCTTATAGTAGATTCGATGATTTGATTTGAAAGTTCCCAAAAGTGACAAAAAGTTTCGAATTCGGCCACTTTCGGCCCTGAAAATGGCATTACTCGAGATTGACTGGGTTTTTCTCGCAGGAAAAACTACATAGTGCTTAAATCTAATTAATTCAAGGCATGTATTTGCCTAAGTATGTCACTAGCACCCGTATATTGGGTGATTTGGTAAGACCAGAGGAAAAGATTCGTAATTGTTCATAGGAATTACCTACTATAGGATGACATTTTGCTGGGAAAATATTTGTGCAGTAGGAAAGATGCATGATTTGAATTATAAATCTTATATACATAATACACATAACACAAATGCAGATAGATAGAAAGCAACAAAAATTGCATTTTTTATGTGAGAAGCGGCAAACGAGCAAGTGTGATGCCTGATGGTAAGCAGTCGACACCGCCCATGGACACTTACAACTCTAACCGAGTTTAGGGTCACTGCCGGCGTTTTAAATATGAAAACGCTCGTTTCTTGAAGGTTCCCAAGTCGTAGCTGTTCGGAAAGACTGTCGCAGGAAGTTGGTTCCACAAAAGCGAGGCACGAGGCAAGAAGTTCCACATAAAACGTACAGTCGAGGATCGCCAGCCATCAAGATGATGAGAATGGAATTATTAAAAAATTTCGATTCGAAATTTTTACGATTTTATCGTTATAAGCGATTTCTTCCAAACAACCGTAGGGTAGAGGATAGTCAAAAAAGCTTCAACTAATATAAGGACAGTAAGTGGTTATAATTTTTCCCATCATCATCATAGATAAGATAGGCTTATCTCAGTCCACTGCTGGACATTGGCCTCTCCAGTTGTTCGCCACTTAGGGCATACATCTGGAGGATATTCCAGTAATCGCCACGGCGCTGGGCAGTCGGGTTAGCGATCGCAGGGCGTAGCTTTTCCGTCCGGTGACGCTGCTGCCCGTCATCGGTCTGTGGTATTTAGCTACATCTTCAATCGTGATGATGGTATAGTCACCAGTAGGTTGCCAGATCCTCGTCTATTATTCAACAGGATGCACCATGGGCAGGCGAGACTTGGATCGAAACGATTTGTCCCGTACTAACTTTTTCACATTACTCAAGTGTCATACAACAGCTCCTTTAAAAATTGTTTATTTAGAGCAGCCATACTCTAAGTGTGTTCCGCGGAACCCTAGGGTTCCGCGATACCCCTGTCGGGGTTCCGCAAAAAGTTAGAAAAAAAATCAAAACACCTCTCTAGTCGACCGTTGTGACGCGGCGTATCATGATTCACTATTATTATACTTGTTATGTAAGTAAGTAATAAGTAACTGATACATCTAATTATGCTTATTTAAAAAATACACTTAAAAACCATTGTTTTATTGTAGGGTCCATCAAGTATTTTGCTATCCAAAAGGGTTCCGTCACCAAAAAAGATTGAGAACCGCTGATTTAGAGGGACATATTTGCACTCAACCATAATAAATATCATATTCGCTATTAGCGTATAATAAATTTAATTGCCTATGATAGACTCTCATTAAACATGCAATTAAGTGACCAATAACTAGTTAATTATGAGCTCAATAATTATAAATAAATAATGCCTATAATAAATCATAAATCATAACATAACACATGAACCGGATCCCAAAGCAAAGAGGTTAAGGCCTCCAATGAAAGTTTGTCATAATGGTTACGGAAATGGGGCGGGAATAGATGGGAACGAAGCGAGATTGTGAAAGAAAATGGGGAAAGGATCGGCGATGCGTATGGGAGCCCATTACTAGTCAGTCCAACAATAGGCTATTATGGCTAAAAATTGTAATTAGGCCGTCTTTTAGCTTATTCAAAAATAAAAGACATGTATCTTTTTATTTGTAAATTAGACTAAAAATTACAAAGTTATAGCCCGTTCAAATTACGTGTGTCGTCACTCGGTGAGGCATTTTTACGTGAGCGAGTGACGTCAAAGTCTCCCACTCCTAACTTTTAAACCTTGTATCTATGCTATTATTTATTTGAATGAAAAAAGGAAAAATACGTGTCTTTTATTTTTGAATAAACTAAAAGACGGACTAATTACAAATTTTAGCCATAATAGTCTATTTGAATGTGTCAAGAAAGGGGACGGCGGGAATGTAAAAGGAAGCGAAACATTTTCAAATCAAATCAAAAAATCTTTATTCATATAGGCTTGAGACGACCACTTACATCATCCAATACTGAATACAGTAGGTAAATTAATAGGAATTAAACTCCACCGGATTCGGAATGCAGCTTCTGAAGAACCGGGAAGAAACTCGATAGTTACTCTTTTCAACGTACAGACACTTTTTTGACTGTTTTATTATATGTATTGATATGCTAAACTTCAATACAGTTTAATACATAAGCACGATGTCCGTGAGGTCAGTTTTGCGATCAGTCACTGCGCGCGCGGCGGCGAGGCAACCGCCTTGCTATACACAGTTTAGTTAAATTTAATTTAATTTTAATTAATTTATTTAAGTGTTAGTTTAATATTAAGAAGAATAATGTAAGTTAATTTTTATTATTTGTACGAGTATAATTTTTAGGGTTAAATGGGCGGGACGCATTCGATTTTCGAACGCGAATTAGAAATGGCGTTTGTTTTGATGATTTTGTTTTTTTTTTTGCAGCTAAGCGTTTTATTTTTCGAACTTTAAGAATCTAGTTTTGAAATGTTTAGAATACTCGTAGGTATTACGTAGTGTGGTGAATTCTGATGAAACTTTAAAATGACTAGTAAATGCAATGATCCTTTATTTTTCACTACAGAGTACATTAGGGATATTGCAGTATCACCATATTGGTATACTCTTGAAACACATCTTGAAAGCACCAAATAGTTGACTTAAAATTACATAGATATATAGATTTAGGGTAATTTCGAAAAACAAGATCTAAATGAAGATTACTTTTTTAACCGACTTAAAAAAGGGGGAGGTTTCTTACCACATAGGTATCTCCGAAAATTGTGAACCGATTAGAAAATTCCTTTTTTTTTCATCAGTGTGCACTTCCTGGTTGGTCCCAATGTCACCAATATTGAAGTCGGCTAAAAAATGTTGTTGTGCACAAAGCATCTGACGATTGGGTTCGATTTCGATCCCCACAGTACAAACATGTGTGTGCATGTGTGTCTGTTTGTATTGGTCTAGGTGCTTGCTATGTATTTATGTATTTACAAAAAAAAGTATCTAAGTAAGTTTATCAGTTGTCTAGTGTCCACGTACAAGCATCGGCTTAGTTTGGGGCCACAGATATCTCCAATAGATACCGCATGTTCGGCATTTTGCTTTGAGTTTCGCGAGTCAATTTCAGGTGGTATGGAAGGGTGTGCGGGGGACGTAACTCATGTCTCAAGTGATGTACATTTGTATTGTGCAATGTCGATAATTTTATCGAAAAATTACCAATCAGGTATATTAGACTAGATTATGTCTGTATCACCTTTTCAGTATTTTGTGCAATACTGGATATTTATCTATGTATGTATATAAATATATGTTTATATATGTCACCGGAAAATAGCAAGAATCGTAAGTTGATCAATTTCCTAGGTAGTTGATTATCTTTCGGAATATAACAAACGGTAGTGGAAATGTATTATTTAACGCAATGGATTTCAGTTAGTTAATCAACTTACGGTAGCCTGACAGTCATTTAATAATTTACGATTTTGACACAAGTAAAATCGTCCTCAAATGGGCCAATCGTTGCTCAATGTACTATTTAACGGTGCACTATTACCCGTAACTTAATACACTGTTCCCTGATTGGTTGCCGGGATAACGCCACGTGAGCCATTGAACCAATCAACGTTCACCTCACCTTCGTCGGATGATTTTACGGCAAGATCCCGTAAAATGATCAATTTACTAAAATACATACGTTAAATAATACATTTCAACTGCCGTTTTGACATTATAAGTATATTTAAATGTATCTAAGTAAGTTTATCAGTTGTCTAGTACCCATAGTACAAGCTTCGGCTTCGTTTGGGGCTGGGTGGCGCTGTGTGGCCCAGGGTGGCATGTCTTGGGAAAAAAATAATTTCAAATGAGTATAGTTATAAATATGGTTATGTGAAGTAATCACAGCAGTTTTCATTTACTCGTCTTCTATCCTTCATACATTGAAAACTATCCTATGTAAATGTCTCTAACAGCAGGGTGCGGCATTTGTCCATTTTAATGTTCTCTCAGGACACTTTGGAAATCTAAAGTAGAAACACTAAATTTTTTCACATCTTGCATTATCGATATACTTGAAAGTAATACATTGCAACACTATTGTCAAACGTGTCTATGCTAGAAAGGGATAAAAATAGTGAAATTGGTAATGAAAGAAAGGGATCATGAAAAAAGACATCAACGCGAGCTAACATCTGTCAAATATTTTCCATCGTAACTTGAGCTCCGGCGCCAAGGAGTTCAATACTAAGATTCATACGTTTATGTTCTACAAACTATTAAAAGTGTCTCCGATACACACGGGTCTGACTTCTGGTCAGTACTGACCGTGGTACTGACGCACTTTAAGCGCATGCGTATTTCGCGCCTGCATTGCACTGATGTATTACCTCTCGCGCGATATCTTAAGTGCGGTATCTATTGGAGATATCTGTGTTTGGGGCCACAGATATCTCCAATAGATACCGCATGTTCGGCATTTTGCTTTGAGTTTCGCGAGTCAATTTCAGGTGGTATGGAAGGGTGTGCGGGGGACGTAACTCATGTCTCAAGTGATGTACATTTGTATTGTGCAATGTCGATAATTTTATCGAAAAATTACCAATCAGGTATATTAGACTAGATTATGTCTGTATCACCTTTTCAGTATTTTGTGCAATACTGGATATTTATCTATGTATGTATATAAATATATGTTTATATATGTCACCGGAAAATAGCAAGAATCGTAAGTTGATCAATTTCCTAGGTAGTTGATTATCTTTCGGAATATAACAAACGGTAGTGGAAATGTATTATTTAACGCAATGGATTTCAGTTAGTTAATCAACTTACGGTAGCCTGACAGTCATTTAATAATTTACGATTTTGACACAAGTAAAATCGTCCTCAAATGGGCCAATCGTTGCTCAATGTACTATTTAACGGTGCACTATTACCCGTAACTTAATACACTGTTCCCTGATTGGTTGCCGGGATAACGCCACGTGAGCCATTGAACCAATCAACGTTCACCTCACCTTCGTCGGATGATTTTACGGCAAGATCCCGTAAAATGATCAATTTACTAAAATACATACGTTAAATAATACATTTCAACTGCCGTTTTGACATTATAAGTATATTTAAATGTATCTAAGTAAGTTTATCAGTTGTCTAGTACCCATAGTACAAGCTTCGGCTTCGTTTGGGGCTGGGTGGCGCTGTGTGGCCCAGGGTGGCATGTCTTGGGAAAAAAATAATTTCAAATGAGTATAGTTATAAATATGGTTATGTGAAGTAATCACAGCAGTTTTCATTTACTCGTCTTCTATCCTTCATACATTGAAAACTATCCTATGTAAATGTCTCTAACAGCAGGGTGCGGCATTTGTCCATTTTAATGTTCTCTCAGGACACTTTGGAAATCTAAAGTAGAAACACTAAATTTTTTCACATCTTGCATTATCGATATACTTGAAAGTAATACATTGCAACACTATTGTCAAACGTGTCTATGCTAGAAAGGGATAAAAATAGTGAAATTGGTAATGAAAGAAAGGGATCATGAAAAAAGACATCAACGCGAGCTAACATCTGTCAATATTTTCCATCGTAACTTGAGCTCCGGCGCCAAGGAGTTCAATACTAAGATTCATACGTTTATGTTCTACAAACTATTAAAAGTGTCTCCGATACACACGGGTCTGACTTCTGGTCAGTACTGACCGTGGTACTGACGCACTTTAAGCGCATGCGTATTTCGCGCCTGCATTGCACTGATGTATTACCTCTCGCGCGATATCTTAAGTGCGGTATCTATTGGAGATATCTGTGTTTGGGGCTAAATGGCGATGTGTGGCCCAGCGTGGCATGGCTTGAGTTATTTATTTACCGAAATTAATCCTTAATTTATTTTTTATTCATGTTATCCAATTTGAATATACTTTGCTAATATGGGTCTGAACCCAAAATAAATGAAATTTATTTTTATAAAATAGCTTAAGCAATTGTGTTATGAGTATCGGAACAACAAAGGTAACACAAATATATACTTAAATACTAATATAAACACCCAGACAAGAAACAGGCACAAGTGTTCATCACAAGAATGTTTGTCGCGGGTGAAGATCGAACCCACGACCCTTCGATCAGAAGGCAAGAGTCACAACCAATTGAGCCACCGAGCCATCCAATTATTTATTTATTTTAATACACGTTTCTTTTTATATGTTAACTAACACTAATATATACATCAACATAGCTACATAACATAAGTAATTATTGTTAACCTCGACCGAGTGAGTTAACTTGTAAATTCGCTCGCCTCGTGTAAGTAATTTGAACTGTGACGTCACTTAGTTTACATTCTGTAATTACTTCATACATTCAGATCATCTTCGTTACGATATGCAATACTTATACGTGTTATAATTAAAATATTATAAACATTGTGACGTGTGGGATGTAAGGGAGCGGCCTATCATCTTTTCGCTCCGAGCCAACCTCACCTGCCCGTGGTGCATCCTGTCGAATAACAAACGAGGCGCTGGCAACCGACTGGTGGCGGTATAACCATCACAGTTGAAGGCGTAGCTAAATACCCAAGACCGATGACGGGCAGCAGCGTCACCGGAGGGAGAAGCTACGCCCTGCGATCGCCAACCCGCCTGCCCAGCGTGGCGATTATGGGTATATCCTCCAGATGTTGGCCCTAAGTGGCGAACAACTGGAGATGCCTATGTCCAGCAGTGGATAGCGATAGGCTGATGGTGTCATTGGAGAGTGATGAAAAGTATACTATAACCTGCCCAGGAGTATGAAGAATAATTGTGCCAAGTTTCGTTAAAATCCGTCCAGTAGTTTTTGTTTCTATAACGAACAAACAGACAGACAGACAGACGGACAGACAGACAAAAATTTTACTGATTGCATTTTTGGCATCAGTATCGATCACTAATCATCCCCTGATAGTAATTTTGAAAATATGTTCAATCTACAGAATTGACCTCTCTACAGATTTATTGTAAGTATATAGATAGATATAGATATTCATATGATAAAAAAAAACAGTTTCAACGACGTTAATCACTTTTGCGACGCACTGATTGTCCCAAGCCAGACATAACGCCTATCAGTCACACAGAGAGCGAAACAGGGTGACCTTGGTAGTATGCAACCGCTGCCAAAACGAAACAGGTTCATTGGTCAGCTATGGTCACTTTGACGCGGCTGTTATGCCGTGCAAGCTTTTAACTATTTCCAAATTTGTTGTTGTATAAACAAATAATAAATAGCTCAAGACATAAAATATTCTTACTTAAATTAGTTTAGTTCTTATTCTTAAGTAAACTTTCCCCAGCCGCAGTGTTTCCTGATCGCTACGACATGTCCCTCTTTAAACGTAGCTGCTTCTTCACGGTAGGCAGCGGCATAGCTATGCTCCTGGCACCTGCTCATCTGCCAATAAAACAAAATTAAAAAAAACACACGCCATCCACTCTGGGCTACACCGCGCCATCGTGTTTGTTACACCGACTGGCTCGGTAGCTCAATTGGTCCCCACACATTACTAACATTTGTGTGCATGAATATGTCTGTTTGTATTGGTCTGGGTGTTTTCTATGTATGATATGTATATATTATGTATATATTTAGAAAAAAAATGTATCTAAGTAAGTTTATCAGTTGTCTAGTACCCATAGTACAAGCTTCGGCTTAGTTTGGGGCTAGATGGCGCTGTGTGGCCCAGCGTGGCATGTCTTGGGTTATTTATTTATTTATTTGTCCCAAACTAAGTCAAAGATTGTACACTTACTTATATACTTAAAAAGTATAAGGCATTAAAAGTAACATAGCAAACACACAGAACAATACAAACAGACATGCTCATGCACAGAAATGTTTTACTACGTAGAAGTACCAACTTTAGTAAATTCACCGCAGCGAGAAGCTACGCCCTGCGATCGCCAACCCACCTGCCCAACTTGGCGATTATGGGTGTATCCTCCAGATGTTTGCCCCAAGTGGCGAACAACTGGAAAGACCTATGTCCAGCAGTGGACTGCAATAGGCTCATGATGATGATGATGATTTGTAACTATGGGCCTACTACTAGGTACTACCTACTTATTCTATTCTAATTAAGAATTTCGTTCCGTTTATACCCTTTTACAAAGGAACCCTAAAAATGGGATAAAACCGGCTTGTAGAGTCAAATGTCTATTGTCGATAGCCACGACATGCTTTATTAAACCTTTTTTATCAGCAAACAAACAATATAATTGGAATGACTTACTCGTATATTGACGTTTTTATCTACTTTTTATTGTTGAATCGAAAAGAAACTTAGTAGCAGGGTTGCCAGATCTTCCGATTTCTTGGGAGATCTCCCGATGTCCCGAATTCCGTATAAAACTTCCGAATATTATTTACCTCCCGTATTACATAAATATGACCAAACGGAGCAAAACCTCACCGGTTTTCTTAGAAGGACGACCTTTTTTTTTTTTGCTCTCCATACAACTGAATGGGAAAAATTTTAGTTACCTAGTAATCATCATTCATAAGCAAAAAGAACATCTCTCGATCTTTTCACAAGTATTGTCATACATGTCCCGAATTTTTTAATATACATCTCCCGAAAGTAAAAATTTTGATCTGGCAACTCTGCTTAGTAGGTTTGTTTTATTATCACAGTTTACACCTCTACATTCATACTTAAGCCACTTATTTCGAGTTCAAATTAATCTTTGTGATGTTATCTGATATTCGTTTGTTTCATAAATAAATTAATGTAAAGTAAGGCTTCGAGTTAATACGATTACAACAACCTAATAAAATTGATATTGTACCGAATATTAATTATCCATAATTGGGATTATACAATTTCGACATAAATCAATAAAGTGCTTTTAATAAATGTATTATTCGATTCAAGTCATTTATTTTAAGCAAGGCTCATAATCATTATATTGGTTAGTAAGCTTAGCTTTTATGGGTAAATCATCCAAGTTTAACCACAGTGGCGAACAACTGAAGAGGGGTAGGGCTAGCGAATCTCCGCTCTAATTGAGCTGCCCGTCCGGGGAAGGACCTCCACCCTATAGAACACCGCAGCCAAATGACCTCCGGGTCGTGTTTCTGCCGGTGAGTAGGGTTTCCGGAGTTTTCCGGAAGCAAAACGGAGCGACGAATTGATGTGATTTTTAATTGGAGATAGTTGAAGGGATGGAGAGTAACATAGGCTATTTTTGCCCCTTTCTAAAAACCTTCTTCCCTAAAATGGGGGGCAACGAGATCGAAGCCGCGGGCACAGCTAGTTCAATATAAAACTGTGATTTTTTTTTATCCCAAAGTAAGTAGCTTATGCACTTGTGTTATGGGTACCTATCAGAACAACGAAGGTACCACAAATTTATACTTAAATACAAATATAAACGCCCAGACACGGAACAAACACAAGTGTTCATCACATGAATGTTTTTCCCGGGTGGGAATCGAACCCACGACCCTTGGTTCAGAAGGCAGGGGTCACTACCAATTGAGCCACCGAGCCAGATTTGAAACTAGTCCACTGTGAACGTGAAAATAATCTATCATCCAAACTTGTCCGAAGGTCTAAGCGTTTACACTTCCTGCCAATCAAAAAGTCGAGACTTTTTATCGTTCCCAACAAAGTGTTTATTTGCTAACAAAACAGACAATAAAAACTTGAACTTCACGAACAGAAGTAAAAAGTTATGGAGAGGGAATCACAGAGACGTATTAATGTTGGGAGTTGCTTGAATTATTATTATGGAGTTTAATTACAATAAATAAATAACCCAAGACATGCCACGCTAGGCCACACATCGCCATCTAGCCCCAAACTAAGCCGAAGCTTGTACTATAGGTACCAGACATTTAATCTAATAATTATGTATATAGACTTTTTATACTTATATTATTTATGTAAGTATCATTTACAATATTATGTGTGTATTTTTATTTATATTACATATACATATATATTTTTGTTATTATCATTATTGTATTTATTTATACCTATAACCTAAGATTTTAGAAAATCTAATTCAGTTGATAGCTCACCTAACCTCTTCTCTGTAACTATCCTCTACCCTAAGGTTGTCTGGAAGAGATCGCTTATAGCGATAAGGCCGCCTATATTGTACAGCATAATGTCTACTATACATAGTTTTAAATCAATTGTTTGGTGTGCAATAAAGAATATCTTATCTTATCTTAGACAAGACAACTGATAAACTTACTTAGATACTAATTTTAGTATCAATATTATGTATTAATTTTTATAGTAACCGTATAACATCAGATTAGATCAGATTGGGGGATGTAAGGGTTCCTTCGCTCCAAGCTATCCTCACCTGCTCGTGGTACATCCAGCTGAATAACAAACCAGGCTCTGGCAACCGACTGGTGGCGGTATAACCATCACAATTGAAGGCTTAGGTAAATACCACAGACCGATGACGGGCAGGAGCGTCACCGGAGCGAGAAGCTTCCTCGGATCGCCAAGCCGCCTGCCAAGCGTGGAATTATGGGTAAAGCCACTTTGGGTAAACACCTGGAGTGTTTACCCAAAGTGGCGAACAGCTGGAGACGCCTGTGTCCAGCAGTGGACTGCGATAGGCTGATGATGATGGTACTTCCACGTTGTCACAGTGACTTGGGCTTCACTTTCGCTTTCCATCAGATGGAGGTCAACAATTATAGTGTAATACTATAAAAACATCTATAGATTTGTTCCAATAGGTAAATTTTTATCAGAAATACAGAATTTAAAAAAACTTCGCAGACTTAAGTGATGGCCTCGACTTTTGCTTTACCG